>VXAB01008910.1:41421-64568 GCA_013399175.1 Odontophorus gujanensis | reverse complement strand
CCGCCCCCCGCCTCTCCCGAGAGGATGCAGCGGGGCACCCCCCAGAGGAAGACCGTCTACCGCATCTCCGTGACCATGGTGAAGAAGGAGCTGCTGGGACCCGAGGGCGGCTCGGAGCCGGCGCAACGCGGGCGGAGGGGAGGAGGCCAGCCGGGCTCCCGCAGCCTTCCCCGCGCCGGGCTGCTGCTGGTGGAGGAGGAGGAAGGCGAGGAGCAAGAGGAGGGCGGCGAGGAGAAGGACCGAGTGCCCAGCCCCTGCGGCGGCTTCCGCAACTTCAGGACCCTCAGCACCGGGCAGCTGGAGCTGGGCAGGCTCAAGGTGCCGCGGACGAGCGGGCGCTCCCCCGCCGAGCCGCCCTCGGGCTGCCCGCGGCACCTCGGTGCCCTGGAAGCGGCCGCCGCTCCTCCCGCTGAGACCGCGGGGCCGGCACGCAGCCCGCGGAGGCAGCCGGGCTTATTGCGGAGGAGCTTCAGCTTCAGGCAGTGGAGCGGTGGGGAGCTGCTGCGGGCGCGGGCGCTGGGCCGGGTGCGGAGACACAGCAGCTCCGGCTGCCTGCCCGCGCCGAGCGACGAGGCGGTGGAGCCCGGTTCTCCGCCCGCGGAACCGCCCGCCGCCGAGAAGCGCAACACGCTGGACGTGGGAGAGGTGCTGAGCAAGGCCGAGCCGCTCTCCGAGCTGGAGCGTTGGGAGCGGAGCAAGAGCAAGAACCGCACGCTGGATAACAGCGACCTGCAGCGGCTTTCCGAACGCCTGGGGAGGGAGGGCTCTCCCGGAGGGCCCGCAGCCCACGAGCATCGCTTGCTGCGCTTCTTCAGCGGCATCTTTGCTCGCAAGGACGGTGCCTCTGTGCTCTTTGGCAGCCCCCACGGCCGATCCCCGCGTGGCAGCTTCTCCAGGTCCAGGGGGTATTTCAGCAGCCTCCGCAGAGCCACCGCTGACATCGAGTCCAGCTCAGAGAGCATCGATGGGTCCCCACACAAAGGTGCCTGCTCCAGAGGTTGGGTGGGCAGTATGGGGGTGTTAAGGGGCCTCTACACGTAATAAAGAGGTAACGCCACTCCAGAAGCACCAGTGTGCGAGCAGACGGTGCTTTTTGCAATATTGCACATTTTTTGTAGTGCTTGGTGGTGTTTTCTCCTCAGACAGACGGTGTGGTTCTGAGGAGGATGCGTTAGGTGTGTCGTATGAGTGAAAAAGCAGCTGGCAGATTCCCTGCGCTCTGGGATGGCAGAGTGAGAAAAGCACAGCCCGCTCAATTATGCAGTGGAAGCTGAGCTGCTGACTGACTGTATGTAGGTCACTGGGTGACCCAGTGCTGCACTGGGCCTCCCCCTTTCTGAATGGACCTCTGGAATCCTAAAGAGGATGGGTGACAGTCGCTGGGGACATCCACTGACGTGGGGGAGCTGGAGAACGTTGATGTAAATATATTTGAAATCCTGCGCTCCTGTTGCAGAAGTATTTTGGTTGAGCTTGGTGTATTTAAGAGCACAACACGACACGAGCTCAGCAGCCACACTCTTTGAATAACCTTCTTGTTTCCATTAAGTATTTAACTATCTGTTTGTGAAATACTCCAGGCGGAGTTGGGCTGGGGTTTGAGTCCCTAGAAAATGTGAATTTTCCATCCCGCTTGCTGTGGAATGGAAGTCAGGGTGACTGTCTTCACTCTGCGAGGCACTGAAGGCATCCTGATGGTGGTGACTGGGACGTGTCAGACCAGAAATGCTGGTTGTGGAGCTCATGGGACATTTCTTGTGCTCTCAAATTTTCATGAGGTCTCTGGGATCCAGCGTTTAACTGTGGTGCTTACGCTTTGAGCGCTAAGCGCTGATCAGAGCGGTCAGTGATCTGCAGGTTGCTGCTTCTCTGAATGTAAAGCTCTCAGTTTAGCATGTGGAGCTTCCCATGGAGCATAGGTGCAGCAGAGGGCTTCATGGGATTCACCTAGAGGTATCCGCAGAACCCTAGAGAACCTTTGGGTGGAAGGAACCTTAAAGCCCATCCATGCCCAACCCCTCTGCTGTGTTGCCCCCCACCAGCTCAGGCTACCCAGGGCCCTATCCAGCTTGACCTTGAAGGTCTCCAGGGATGTGGCCCCTACTGCTCTGGGCAGCAGTGCCAGGGCCTCACTGCTCCCTGAGTTCATGGGGTGAAGCTGGAGCTCAGTGTTCCCAGAGCTGCCAGTTCCTCCAGTCCGCTGGTGCTGCTCGGTGTGCGCCCAAGGATGAAGTGCAAGAAGTAAAGCCACATGTTTAGAGGCAGTAACTGAGGAGTGTAAGTTTTTATTGACATAGAGGCATTTATGTGGGTTCATAGTAATCTTGGCGGAAACTGTGGTCTGACCTTGGTTCAAGTTTGAGGTAACCACAACAGAGGGTTGCTTCATACGGCTGTGCATGCCTGTCCTGTGCCATTGCTCCTAAATCGTTTAAGGGGAGGAACACTTTACAGCCATGTACTCATAGAGCTCAGTCCTGACAGCCTGGGGTAAGTTTAAGGCTCGAGTTAATCAGTAACCACTGATCTTCACCACCAGGATGTTCCAGAGGGGTTGTTGTGGACATGCCAGTATCACCTTTATCTGCTGGAAGTCAGCTTTCAGTCGTGTTTTCCAGAGAGCACGTGTGTTTTCTGGGAGCAGCAGTGCTCCCATCCACCCAGCATCTTCTGCTTCTTTGCAGGCAAGTGCAGCTAAGGCTCTTAGAAAAACATTGTCCCGTTGCAGGAGGCAAAATCACGCAGAGCCCTCTGTGCAAAGTTTCAGCTGTTGCTTACTAGTGACTTTCCAGAAAAGTTATTTTGTCCTTCATTTCCCCTGATATTTCTTAAGAAGAGAAGTCTTGTGACGTGATTAGCGTGCCAGAAGTATTTTAGTATTTTGAAGTTGGAACGAGCTGCTGTCCGGCAAGGTCTTGTTGTGTCAACAGCGTGGCTTCTCCTTGCTGAAGTAAAACTAATATGCTCCCAACAAGGCTGTGCTTGGCTTTCAGTGTCATGGTGGAGGAATCCTTCATTAAATGTTTGGTTTTCCTGGTCCCCAGTTGTAAAAAGAGTTCGTTACGTGAGGCTTGCTCTCCACGTGACGTTGGTGTGGTTGGTGCTGTGTGAGTTACTTTGCACTTGCTCCCCACCACCTACCAGAGGGCAGGCGAGTTGAAAAGCGTGTCTTTGACATTCTCAACGTGAACTAATCGTCCAGATATCCCAGTGTCTGCCTGCGTGATGCATGCTGAAAATCTGTTCCTAATTACCTTAGTCATGTAATACCATTCAGAATGAGCTGAAGCTGCGGATTTGTAAAGCAAGAGTGGGGGATATGTAAACCCACATGTTCTTCTTGATGCTGTGAAATGGGTGGAGGTAGATTTGGGGCTAGTTGTTCTCAGTGTGGTCAGTAAACTGACTTTGTCATAAAAGAGTTGATCAGATTTCTTCCTGAGGTTGACTTTTGGGAAGGAGAGCTTGAGTGTGGGGAAGCATCTTCCAGTGGGGGCGTGGGCATGGTGCAGACCTTCCTCGGCACGCGTGTTCATGCTGTGCTGCACAGCTCACCTTAGCAAGCCTTTATCTTCCATGTCAGGCTCAAGTATACTGTGTGCTAACGGTCTCAGAGTTTCCTCTTTGCATTTGTCTTTAGGAACCTATTAAAAATTCCAGTCTCCATTGTGGTCATGGAAAAGAGTGAGGTTAACGTTTCCACTCGTGTTTTGGTCCAGTTTGAAACAGTGCTGTAGATGTATTCTTTTTGAGTGGTTTTCCATCAGGCAATTAGTTTTGCAGGTCACCCGTCCTGACTCCAGTGGTCTTTGTCATGGTTTTTAACCTGTAAACTGAATTGGTAACAATTCTTAGATATTCATCTCTGCATCCTATGCTCCTTCTAAATCTTTAGTGAAGGTCTTTAAGGCAGAGAAGTGCTTAAAACTATTTGGAAGAACTGCTCAAGGGACATTTTATTCCTTATCTAACCTTGTTTTTCTTTTTCCTTTAAGTCTTCATGGTTCTTTCTTAAAATCTGGGGGGAATTATTGCTGCTCAGAAGGAGGAGGATGGCTCTCGGGCTTCAAAACAGCAGTTTCTTTTTCAGTGCCTTTTACTCTTGCCTTTGGTTTGGAAGTGACTCCTGAGGATACGTTAAGCAGACTTATGGATTGAGATTATAGAGCGCTTTAATACGTGTATGTATATATATACACACATAGAGGATTATAACATTACTTCTCTTTCTTTCTTTCTGGGTGTGTTGGGATTAAGCATTGATCTCGCATTCTCTGCAGTTGATGGCTATGAGAAGAAGAAGGGAGCTGAGGAGTGTACCTGCTGGAGGCCTCCAGCCTTGATGCAAAGCATCATTTGAGAGTCCTCCTTAGCTCTGTGTTGTCTCCTGCTTGCTGCTCTGCTGTGGTTTGACGTGTGTATGCTGCTAGTGCTTTCTGTGCCAGCCCCATGAGCTCATGGATGAGCAGGCTGAGCTCCGGTGCGCATGGAGTTCAGGCAGTGTGGTGGAAATGTGTTGGAGTTGACTCCTTCTAGATTGCTGTGTTGAAGCTGAAGGTTTGTGGTGACATGCTTCTCTTTTAATGTTGGGAGGTCCCCTCCTGAAGTGGTCTGAAAGTCTTCTAGTGCTCATCTTACTGTTTCACTTACTGCGAATGAGTGTTGTCTCGATGTTGTTGTGAAAATAAAATGTAGAAGGTGAAGGAATTGCATTTTGGTTAAGCTTTGTCAAGTGCTGGCTAAGAGGGCTTTCGTTATAATTTATTGGGTAGGTCCCGTGTCAAGCAGAGTGGTTGCCAGCTGCACTGACACAGCCAGATGATTAAGAACCAAACTGGTATTAAGGTCACCAGCTGAATTAAAGAATGAGATGGATTAATGTTTGCACAATATTAAAGAGTATGCCAGATGCTGGCAGTCACGGTCTCTCTTTGTGTTAAAATTAAAGAAAAATATAGAATTTCAATCTTAGTCCAGAATTACTTGGCAGTTGCATTCCTAATGGCAGTAATGGATGGCTTTCTAGTGCTGTATCAATGGATGCTTCTGTAAAACGGTGGGAGAGGCATTCATCTCCACTCCCTCATAACCAGGCTCTGTAAATTAGGTTGCCATGTGTATTGTCTTTGCTGGAGGTCCGCCTGTGGCTTGGTTTACTGGTGTCTTTAAGCATGTTGTAACAAAGCTCACGTGTAGGTGACTAAAATACAGTTTGTGCAAGGAAAAGGGCACTTAAAGATTACAAGAGTATAATGTTTTTCTGCAATTACTTGTCCTGAATTTGAGGATGCTCAGTGTGACAGGAGGTAAGTTTAACCTGGAATTGTTAACTAATCCCAGCCAGTCTTGAACTAATGAAGGAGTATTTGATTTTCCAGAAGTGGGACACCTATGTGGGGTAGCACAGGAGCTCTTTTGAGACCCAGGGAAAGGTTTACATCACTCATAGATGCTGCTTACAGGGGGGAGCTCCAGATTCTGCTAGTTTAACCACTGGCAATAACGTAGTAGATTTAACAGCTCTTTTGCATGAGAAAAGTGGGATTCCTTGTACTAGATATTGAGCCATTATTCTCTTCAGGAGTTCAGTAGAGAGCTCTCAGCGGCCACATTTGGCAAAATACAGTTCCAGATCACAGCATCGTATGTTGCTGAGCGTGAGCTCAGTAGTAGAGTTGCATGCAGGTCTTGACTTCTTAGGTCAACACGGAGGAATGAGCTGGGTGTGCTTGGAAGGGATGGTTGGGGTCTGCTGTGCCACATAGGGTTAAAAAAGAAAAAGGAGCCATTAATGCAGGCTGTTAATGTAATAGTGTTGCTTTTGATAATTGGTGTTAGGATTTCCCCTAGGCAACTGCAGTAAACACAGCGAAAGGCAGCTTCTGCCAAAGAGCAGGATGGCTTTCCAATGTCTGAGGGAAAAAGAGATGTCAGTGTATTGAACTTGAGGAAAGCTAATCTGTTCTGCTCATGAAAAGCACACAACATATGCTATTATCTCGACGGAGCTTTTAAAATGGAGCATTTAATGATTGGGACGTTTCCGACGTACGTAATGACAGTGTTTGACATTGTACTTCTGCTTTATTGACTAAACAGCACCAAGTGTTTTCTTACGACAAACCAGGCGATGGAGAGCACTAGGATCACAAGCACACGGCGTGTTGTAGCTCTGTGCAATGGTATTAATCTCAGAATATACATGTAAGACTTAAACTGCTGCCCTTGTTCTTTACTGAGGTTCTCCTCCATGGGGATAGGGATGTGGGCAAGTCAGTGGCAGTTCGGTATCTTCATGGATAGCATTTGTTTCTGTGTTTTGACTTGTGTTCTTTGAGGTTGCACAGTTGAAGTTAATTTCAGCTTTGGACGTGCTTCCTTACAAATAATCTTCACCATTATTAAAAAGACTTGGTAATTCCTCCTTTTCCAGTGTTAGCAGGGGGTCCTTGTTCTTTGCAATGACGTTTGAATGCCTGAAAGCTGGGCTTTCATTTTCTAGAGTAAACCCATAGCGGATCTTCCCTTGCTGGAAGCTTTAAATGCCAGTTTTCGCAATCAGATTTGAAGGGGAACTAAAATATTGTGCTGACTGCTGCCAGCTCCTGGCATTTCCAAGTTATTTATAATGGCTCTCTCTTTGTTTGCATGTGTTTGTTAGTAGGCTTGTCTGGCTGGTTGGCCAGAGAATATGGATTCCAGAAATACTGTTTTACTTGTGCTGGGCTTCTGGTGTATATACATACATGCATGTGCATTTTAAGAAGAAGACTGTAATGCCATCATGTGATATTTTTTTCCTCCCTGCGTATTCCCACGTGAACAGTGCCTTAATGGCAGTACTCGTGTTTAAGGCACAAGGGAGAACTATTTTGAAATGCAGGTGCTAAACCACGTTGTGCAGCTGTATTGGAGAGATGTGTAAATGCATCCCTCAGGGGGCAGGCGTGCTGTCCTTACAAGGTTTCTCTACTTCTTGCTGTGAGTACACACGTTTGGGTCTAAAGAGCATGATGTTTGGCACGGTATGATGTCATGTCACTCCTTACTGTCACTATAAAGTGGCACTTATTCTTACAGCATCCAATCTAAGCAACTCTCAGCTCGCCTAGTGCTGCTGCTGAGGAGCACTTTCAGAGGGAGGACGCTTTCCCTGTAGCTCCTGAGAACTGAAGCCTTCTTTGGGATGAGCACCAAAATTACATACTGTCCGAAACATCTGCCCTTTAGGACTGGGACTGCATTTGTGTCAGGGTTAGGCTGCCTGGGAAACTGCAGTGTTGACCTAAGTGTTCCTTATGCAACATCCTAATTCAGAAGCTCTTCTGTGGAGCGATACAGAAATATTTATGTTGGCAAGGCAACAGCTTTTCTGCCTCCATCTCAAAGTCCTGCAGTGAAAAATCTCACTTTGCGCTCACGGAGGATGGGAGGTTCAAATGCTCTGTAGTGCTTTTACACATTGAGACCGCCTGCCAAGAAGGAGGAAGGTGAACTGAAAGGACTTCTTCTGAACAGAGGTACCAGAAGTAGTGGTTGAAGTATGTAGAAGTGAATGCCCCATTCCAACTCATGCTTTTGGTGTTAGTGCAACGATTACTGTCTCTGCAAAGATTGAGACGTGCCAGGCAGCTGTCTGAGCTGGGTTCCAGAAGCCAGCACTGATAGCTCATTGTGTCTGAGAACTGGAGAGACACGATACGCTGGGCATGTGAGAAGTGCTTCGTTGTCTGTGCTGCTCATGTGGTTGATGGTAACAAAGGAAAACCGTACAGCGTGAACTGCTTTTTGTGAAGGATAGCATTCTTGGTGTGGTTTGGCTGCTGGGGTGGACAGCCTTACTGATGGGCTGCTGTCCTTCTCAAGGCATGGGGTGGGTTGGGTTACTAGTTCAAAGCCATTGAATGCAAACATCTGCTGTTCGAACAGCCTCTACTGCTTGTGTCTACTTCTAAACACCCCTTATGCCTCAGAAATTCTGAGGTGTTTTCAAGTTAGCTGAAAAATCAGTGCTTACTGCTGATGATGTGTGAGCTTCTGATGTTGTTGGGCGTTAAGAGAAGCTAATACAAATAAACACCACATTCTGGGTTAGACAGGGATGCAGCCCTCTGGGACAGGGCACTAAGTTCCCAGCACGAGTTCTTGATTTTTGCTTTGGCTGTCTGCAAAACGTCCTGAGTGACTCCACGTGAAGCTACTGCTGAAACAGATCACAGGACCAAAAGCTGAGAGTGATACTGTACTGAAATGAGTAGGCTGAGGTCAGATTAAAGGGGCTCTTGTTCATTGCTGGAGAAATGCATAGCTACTGGGGGTGACTGTGTTGAAACATAGTGTTTTGTAGCTGAAAATTTGCTCTGTCCAGTAGTGTTACTGTGCTGTTTGTAATCCATTGTAGCTTGCGTGGAAATAGGTATTACTTCCAGAGCAACCTACGTATGCTTAGTTGCAATGAAAACCTGCTTGTGGGAATCGTTCCCTTTCCTTTTCCCTTCTTATCTCATGGCATTGTGAACATAATGGGTGGGAAGCACAAAAGCAAAATCGCTTTGGTTTGCACTATGTTCAGACTTCGAAGTCCTTCTGAGATCCCCGCAGGATATGGGTGCCTTGCCTCTTGGCTCGGCGCATACTTCTGGTGCCTTCTGCTTAGTGTGTGTGTAAGTGCATTACCTGCTACCCTCCAGCCCCTTGAGTTTGCCTATTTTTAACCTGAAGCATGGAGGAGACTTTATAAGTAGAGGCTTATTACAGGGCACTGCAGTCATCTTAAGACTTGTAACTCCGTCAGTAAACAACGCTGATAAGTAGGTTAAACTTCACGCGGTGCTGAATTTCTTTTTCCTCTTAAATGATTTCTACATAAAGATGAATGGGGCAAATCCTACAGTGGGGGGGAGGGTGGGCAGGTGTGTGTAGCTGCACACACGCAGGCTGCGGACCCCAGGAATGCACTCAGGATTCCCATGTCAGTGGGCTGCGGTCAGGGGTCAGGAGCAGCAGGGGAGAGCCGGGGCCCTGCTCTGCCCTTCCAGCTGAAGCAGCTTCTAAAGGAGATTCTGACTATCCTAGCCTATAAGTGAGCCTAAATTAAAATAAAGATGATGTTCTTTTCTGTTACTTCTCCTGGTCTATGCAAGAACAGTTTATAATACCCCTGGATGGAATGAATGATCTGCAAGGGCAGTGAGGATTAAGTGACAGATCTGCTTGTTGCTCAGCTGTACTGGTGTGTTTCACAAGTGATCATCTTCCCAACAGTGGCTTCTTGCAGTCGAGGCACTCCTGATCTGAGTCCTCCAGGGCAGATGAGTAGGACTCATAATACCGTTCAGGATTTCTCCACAATCTTCCATGTAGCAGACTCAGCCAGATTAGCCACCAGCATTATTTGCACTGGAAGAGGGACTTTGCACTGGTTGGCTTTTACCAAAGCTCTCTGTGGGCACTTCTGATTCATTTGAAACCACTCTGGGTGCAGTGGGAATGTTAAGAAAAATTGGTATCTGTGGAGTCTCCTCCAGAGATCCCCAAACCCACCTGGACTTGGTACTGGGCACCTGCTCTGGGTGTCCCTGCAGGACCTGGAGGTCCTCGCCAGCCTCAACCTCATTCAGTGAAGTGTTGACTTGGAGGGACACTTTTATACATCTTGACATCAGAATCATATCACAAGGTCTGCAAGGAGTGAGGTGATGGTTTCTGGCTGGTGATTTTAAAGCCTGTTAGTTACCTTCATTAGCTCTTTATTCTCTGCTCCCTTGCTACCACCCTGTTCCTTAAGTTCCTGTTGGCTGTGAATCCATGTTGGTGGCAGGATGCAGGTGGTACTGCCAAGCCAGGTGGTGTAACAGCTTTCCAGCATCTGTCTCCATTTTCCACAAGCATTGGAACATCTGCAGGTCCTTGTGATTGTTACTAGTGTCCTGAGACCTCCAGTGATGCACAGGAGCATCAGGGAAGGAGGACTTCACAGGGGTTTTGCTGGAAGGGGGGCATTTAAAATGAGGAAATCCAGAATGATGTGGGATTTAGTTGCTTTGCTAATGACAGTTTTCCTCTTAATTGCTAAGTGAGACCATGTTAACTCCCTGCTATGCTTATGTATAGGGACTGTTGAATCACAGCCTGAACTACTGATCTATCACCTGAGGCGAGCACTGAGTCACCTGTGGGAGCACAGGTGAAGGCAATGCACCTGTGTGACCAGAAGGGGTGGAGTCTGGCTCCACCTCTCCACTCTTTAAGAGCTGACCACCACTGGGGAAGGATTTCTTTATGGAGATGGCTCCTTTGGAGTTTCCATGTGTGAGCCTTTTCCTTTATTTTGATTGCCTCTATTCATTCTGTTAACCATACAGCTTAGGTGCTTTTCTCCCATTAAAACTGAAGTTCAGTTGTGCTTGTGGACCATGCTTTTGATCCCATGTTAGTATTTAATGTGAGCATCTGATATTCAGACTTGGATTAAAGCACCTGTAGGTCTTTATGCCTACAGACACTGTGTGTGGGCCTTGACCTGGGAATGCTTTCATTCAGCTCCATTTGCAAAGGAATAAGATGAATCTGGTTTTTGTGTTACTTCTAGAAATGTCAGAAGTGTAGGCAGCATGCCTCAGGGTTTTCTGCTGCAACTGGTGTGCCTTCCTCCTTCAGGAAGGTGTTGGGACTGGGCTCCTTTTCTTTATCCTTACAGGATACACATATCACAGCTTGCCTTAACCTCTACCCTTGCAAAGTATGCAAGGAATTGACTGATAAGAAATCCTTTTCCATCCCCAAATAAAGAAGCGTAGTGTTTCAAGCAGGCATGCTGGTTTATATTTTTAGGGCTCCGGGCTGAAACACCATCTACGGTGAATTTAATGCTGCCCATGTATAGCATGGATGAAGTGTGAGCAGGGCAAGAATACCTACTTCACGTGGAGCTGCTGCTGATGGAGGCAGTTCCAAGCCAAGGGCTCAGCATTACTCAGTTTGGAGCAGTGGAGCTGCTTGCTACCTACTGCTGACTTACAGAAATGTACCTAATCCTATTTTCATGAGCATGAGGTGGAACCAAAGCTTGTTTTCTAGCTTCTTCAAATCCAGCGTCCTGTCCCTAAATGCTCTGCTTCTTGTGCATAATTGTTCCCTGAGTCTTCCCCCTTGCTGGGTTCTGAGGGCTGCTGTATGGGAACTCCTTCCAGAATGGGATGTGTTCGTTCCCATTGAAACCTAGAGTGTGTGAAGCAAGTGTTTGCAGCACAGTTCAGTGGGCTGGTTCTTTGCATGCAGCTTCCACAAAGGACCTCTCTGCCAATCCCAAGGCTCTGCTTGTGCTCAGGCTGCTGGAGTTTAGCTTCTGTGTCAGCTCCTTTCCAGCCTGTCTGAGGAGTATTTTTAAATCCACTTCTACCTTTTTTCACAGCTAAACACTGTTATCTATTTTATATATATTTAATGCTATATAATAAACACATTAAACTCTGGCTGCAATGTCTTCATTTCAGGCAAGCCCCATGCTAGTTCAATAATGTGTATGTGTCCAGGCTCGTGAGCTGGGATAGATAAATAGATAGATATAGATAGGATCATGGAGTTCAGACAGTGCATTGTCTCTTCTCTCCCATGCTCTTTTTATGTGCTTTGGAGCTAAGAAAGCTTTGAGTTACAAAACCCCTTCTGTTAGACTACAGAGCATGAAATCACTTAAAGTCAGTTTTACCACTGTCATGTTTCCTTAGTGGAATCTGCACCCAACAGAGTAACACTAGGAAACTATGATAGTGGGTCCACTAAAATCAGCTGCAGATGCAGAGGTGATGAAGCTTAACCACAGGTGCTACTGGCATGTATAAAATAATGTTTAGAGATGTCCCCCCCATCATGCATTTGTTAGATGGGCAGGCTTGGATTTGGTGCCCTATCTTCCACTGGCAGTGCCTGAGTTATATATTTCTGTGTACGTTCTAAATGGCTCGTGTAGGAGGCAGCCTGCATTGATATGTGTGGATAGTGTATGGGGTAGAACAGGGAATGTGGAACGTATGTCATCTGCAATGATGATCTAATTAATTATCCAGTGAGAAGCAGCACAGCAGAGCATCTGGCTGGCATGGAGGCAGAATTTACAGGGCCTGAAGGCGTCTGTTGCAGCCCTCCTGCGTGGGGTGATGTGAAAGCTTGACAGAGGAGAGCAAGCTGGCCTGCATGGAAGGTAATGCTTCAGGTTGTAATGGTCTGATATCCAGTTATATGGCTGCTGTTCACCATTCAGTTCCAGTGTAGAATTGCTACATGCTTCTTCACCTTTTTTTCTGACATACTTAGTTTATGCAGACCAGCTTATTCACACCATTTACTTATATATCAGCTGGTCCTAGAGGAGAAGGCAGCATTGTCCATAGCCCTGGTGATCTGGCCTGAGCTGTACAGTGTGGATAGGAGAGTAGATAAGCTCAGCATGCTAAACCATGCGGGCTGAAAGTGTGCAGCGTGGATTATCTGGAAGTCCTTATATTTTGCTGTCTTCGTAGCACATTATACTAACTGGGGAAAAAAAAAAAAAAAAAGGGGGTTGTAACGTAAGTACAAGCTCCTGGAACTGTTCCTTGTGATATTGTTTTGTAACATATTTTGGCATATAACTGTATATATTGCCAAATCAATGCTGAATGCCATCTTGTTCTCAGCAGTTTTGCATGTACAGAAGAACACCACCCTTTCCAACCCAATTTAATACTGGGGTGAGTCAGCAGAGGCATGAATAATGGGTGGTTCTCAGCCCATAAGGAAATACTTCTGCAGGTGATAAAGGTGAAGTGTTAATTGGAGCCAGCTGACTGCAGTACTGCTGCCTTCCAGAGGCTTGCATTTCAAACTTTGTGACTCCCCCACCCTAAACCACTTGTTATAAAATGACTGAGATTTTCTTTGCTGGTTCTCAAATGTTTTCTTGATGGATAAATATATCCACTGAAGAACACTGCAAGAAGAGTGGGAGATTTTGTTAGTGAGAATACCTCACTGTTAGGATCATAACAAAGCTCTGCCCATTTATTCTCCTTCGCGTATGGTCAACAAGCACATTTGGTTCATGAGGTCTTGAGGTGAAAGATATCTGGAATGGATGCCCTTAATAAGGTATTAGTACTTAGGTTGTTATCAGGCCTTTGAAAGCTTGACTTTTGTGTACCTAAGATTGCTTCCTCCAGCTGAAATTGCTTTCTGCTGGTTCAACTTCAGTGTGAATGTAGGAAAAAAAAATTCTATCTTATACAATGTAGGTTTGGTTCCCTTTGTTGTTGTATTGGTCAGGAGTAGCCTGGTGCAGCCGGCTTGCCTTTTCTGTCACTTGAAGTGTCTTAGTGACTGTGTTGTGGGAGTATGTAACTTTTCTTTCCTATCTAGTTTTTTTGTATGCTTTTTTCAGTCTTCCTGGTCAGGTTTTCTTTCTGCAAATGTGAGTTTTGTGTTCTTTGTACTCGTGAAGCAGTGTACCACAGGTGGGCCTGGAGCTGTGTACTTAGCCTTGTGGCACAACGCTGTGTAACAGCCTGACATCCTTGCCACGTGTTGCTCCATCTCCTGGTGGTGATAGCAACTTTGAGCTTGTCTTACTAAGCTAACCTTCCTTGAGCAGGTAACTCTTGCTCTTGAGGTGGGATTTCCATACTCCATACTGCTGTGAACACAATTTCCTAGAGCTAGGTGAAGACCATTAACTCAGAAATACCTTTACCTCCCTTGGTTTCAAAACCTGTCTTTTCTCCTCCTCATTCTTGTTCCTGCCTTTCTCTTTCAGGCTTTTGTCTTCTTGTAAATAACGTGATATTACCCTTGTGGTTCACTGTGTGCAGTAAGCAATGTTTTCTATGAGTCTCATAGTGGAGAAAGCAAGATTTCATGTCATTTGCATTTCAGATGCGTCTCGCTACTGCCGTGTGGCAGACCCTGCAGTTCATGTTCATTACCAGAGTATTAAATCTCCAGCTGAAAATTATGGAGCAGGAACCCTTCTTAGCTGATCACAGATACATTTGTGCCTGTTAAGCTTCTGGTCACGTAGGGTGTCGGTGCCTGACCCAGCACAGCAAAGCAGCCCTGAGACCCACTCACAGCAAAGGGCGATGCAGTTGAGTACAGCTGCGAGCATTTTCTGGCTGCAGAATGAGGAATGAAAAGCCTGGTACTGGAGAAAAAGAAATCCTACGTTGTTAAAGTTTAGCATGTTACATGACTGCCCACTTCCTCGAGTGTCTCATGAGGTTGCATGGATGGTTGGGCTCTCACTTGCTCCTACTGTCTCTGTAAAACATTGGAATGCTAAAAATACTTCTGTGACCCTGCAGCAGTGGTTTATGTCAACCTTCCTGAAGGAATGGATCCCTTTAATTAGGAAGGCGGTAAAGTTTATTTTGGGGGTTTACTCTGTGTTTGGTTTGGGATGTGAACTCTTAGGCTCTGTGGTTCAAAACTAAAGCTTTAAAAAAAAAAAAAAGTTGCAAGGGCACGTTAGGGCATCAGGAAGGAACAGAATATGGGATGACTGGGATTTTTTAAGCATCTGGATGCGGTGTTGTAGAAGGAAAGCAACATTGCAAATGGGTTCCCTAAATAAGTGTCCTAAATCAGGCCAGCACGAGGATGGAGCAAGAGGATTTTGGGAAGAGAAGTGCCCTCTTGGTAGGGCTCACTCAAGTGCTGTGGAATACTGGATGCTAAAAGCACGAGAGCAGGTTTGGAAGCAAGGTGCAGGTCTCCTAGGTGTAGCTGAGTTGTTTTCTGGTGCAAACTCTGCCTCGGCTTCTTTAAACACACCATTCCTACTATAATAACATGAGTTAAAGTGCATGCCTGAGGTGGTGGGACTTGCTAGGCTTGGGAAGCACGCTGGAGTTTCTTGGCATTGCCCAGGAAACACGAATGAGAACATAGCCAGAGGGGAAGATTTCTCTGAAGATGGAGGAACAGTTTCATTCCTACTTGACCATTGCTTTAGAAAAGGAAGTATTACCACTTACAGGCTTCGACAGATTTTCCTGCTCCTGTTCCAGACTTGTGAGCAACTCGAGGGTGAGACGGGGTGGTGGAGGGAAGGTTGGAGCTGCAGCTGCTGGTTGCAGATGCAGGGCTTTGGGCAATTGGTTTGCTTTCTTTAGGTTTCCTGCAAACCTGATGTTTGAGCTGTGAGTGGCAGAAGAAAGGCTTTGTTCCACAGTCAGTCACTTGAGTCTAGCCCTCATCTGACAAATGTTTTGTTTCCAAAATAAATGCTTCCTATTTATATAGGAATGTTTTCTGAAGTACCCCGTAACAGCAGGTGCATTTAAGGAGGAAGCTGGTCAAGGAAGCTGCTTTTCTAATGGGCTGCTTTAGCTTTAACTTTTTAAATGTTTGCTGTATGTACTTCTAAGGCAAAAGATAATGGTAGCCTCAAGTCCTTTTCTCTCTCGTTTGCTCTTTGCCTTCAGGACCATTTCTCCTGCTCAGCTCTGTGGGGTAGTAAGAGTTGCACAGGCTTTTTTTAATGGTACTCCGATTTTGTGGTGGTTCAGTGTTTTTTTTTGTCCTTTAACTCTCTTAGGCAGAACGGTAATGAAATAGTAAGTGGACGTGGTCCTTGTTATGGGTGGGAGAAAGCAAAAGCAAATCAGGCATTTGAGGGAGCATCTGAGGTGAGTAAGCACCTTCACTGCTTCCCCAAGCTGCTGAAGCTGAATCTGGTTCCTGTGCAGGCGATGGAGATCAGAGGGGGGCACTGAGGTGCTGCTCTGTTCTGTGAGCATTAAGGGTGATGGTGTCTTTGACCTCACACTGGGGTGTTCCAAACACCTGTCCCCTCCCCTCTTTCCTTCTTTAAATTCCCTGTCTCAGCTATTAAGAAGTAAACCTTTCTATCTTAGCAAATCTGTTTGCAGTTGGGAAGAGGGGCCCCCTCTCAGTGTTTCCTTGTGACTGAAGCTAAGGCTTGCGTGGTGGTTCCAGCTGAGCATAAATTCCCTTTGAGAGCATGCCTTGGGTTGCATTAACAGTTTTTCTGACGTTTGACAAAAGCCTTGTTTAAACAAGTTAGATGTGCATCAGGCTAATAAACAGAAGAACGTAAGGTTGTTCCTGCTGTGCTGCTCTCTGGAGAGCAGTGTCTCATTAGTGTATTTTCCACTAATCATCTCCAGATCTTGCATGGG
Organism: Odontophorus gujanensis; assembly: GCA_013399175.1. Taxonomy (NCBI): domain Eukaryota; kingdom Metazoa; phylum Chordata; class Aves; order Galliformes; family Odontophoridae; genus Odontophorus; species Odontophorus gujanensis. Next base: position 48,393 of record VXAB01008910.1, on the reverse strand, counting down.
TGATATCAAATTAGGGAAAGTGGACGTAGCATTACATACAGTAGAGTCAGGGAAAAAAATACTCTGTTTTGACAACCAGCATAGCAATCTCTGAGACATGACTCGAGTTCTAAAAAATGCTTTCAGAAATGTGTTGCATAAACTAGTCATAATTTCCCTCGTGGAGAGGGGGAATGTTTTTCTAGATGTACTTCTCTACAAACATGCTGGACCCGTTTTCTGCGGCTGCAGTTGATAGAAGTGAGAAAGTGACTCCGGATGCTCCTATGATTCTCGAGCACAGACTTGAAGTGGTGAGCACAGAGGTCGGGGAACGAGTTAGTAGGAAGTAATTGAAGCTGATGCTGTGAATTTTTGCATCTGAGTGCTGTGATTTCACTGGTTGGTACAGGGCTGCGTTGATAGTCCATAGAAGAATAAAGCATCCTAGATTGTGCCAGTGCTTATTGCACAATTTGTTCTGCTTCCTTGGAGGGGACTTGGAAGGAAGGATGTAGTGGGGAAGAGCAAGCCTGGCTTTCAAATCACAGCTCACCAATGTGCTGGAGCTCTTGAGAGGGGGGCACAGGGAATCTGTTGAATGCAGTTTATTTGAAGGAGCTGCTCTCGCTGGAGGCATGAGTCGAGCTGCCATCAGGTAAAAGGGAGGCATCCCTTGTGGCTATAGTCATGGAAAAAGCAGGAAATATGGAAATAAATCATCAGCAAACCCAGGTTCTACAACCCATTTGGGTTGAGATATTGGCAGACCTCCTGGGAAAGGGAATAAAGCAGAGAGAAGGTTCCCCATTTTGTCAAGGCTGTAATAACCAGGAGCTGTGCAAAATCCTTGGGATGGTTAATGGTGGATAAACTGGCAGATTAAACTTAAATGTGGCAGAGCTGCATGGGAATAGAGCAGTCCTAAATAATTCATCAAAGACTCTGCATCCTTGCATCTGTGAGAGCTTTGTGGGGAACGTGAATGGAGCGCTCTGCAGTGCTGAAAGCAAGTAGTGTTAAGGGTGGGAAACAGAGCACCTTGTCATGCTGCCATTGAAAGAGAGCAGCGTGCCCATCGCTGGGGACTCTGGGGGTGCAGGGGGGGGTGGCAGTCCTTGATTCAGGAAATAAATGGAGGAGAAGGGAGTGCATGAGAACAGTAGGAAGTTCAATCCACGCAAGGACTGAGCGAGCTGAGTGGAGGAGCTGTGCTGGGAAGGGGAAGACAAAAAGGGGTCTGTCATCCTGGGAGAGGAGAGGGCTCAGCACGGGTTTGTAAAACGCCTACTGCTCCGTGATGTCTTGAGCATGGCTTTTTACAGCTTAGAACCTTATCAGCGGGTTTTCATTTGTTACAACTGATGTAATCTTTCCTGTGCCGGCTCTGGCCTTCCCCAAAGATACGGTGTAAAACAGAGCTCACCTCTGACACTGACCTGCTTTCCAGCAGACAGAACGAGGCATTTCCCAGGCGGTTCATCTCCGGCGGCTCTGTTTGTTTTCCTGGAGCGGAGCTGTGCTATGGCTGATGGTTGGGCTGCCTTCTATGGGGCTTTGGTACTTGAAGGAATACTCTGTATCGCCTGAAAATAGCGATACAGTTTCATGGCAAGAGCAGACCTAACTTGATGCACACCCTGAGCTGTACCAGGGGCAGTGCTGTTTTCTGTCCAGTTGCAGGTAATAAGCGTTTGAAGTGATGTTGGTTTTAGTCATGTGTATTGAAAGGGTTTTTCTAGCCAGCTTAACTGCAGAAATCTGTCTTATTTCACCCCACTTCTGGATGTTGAAAACAAATAAAAGGAGAGGGAGTGCTGCTAAGATAGATATCCTTTGTTTTGGAGCGATCGTTGCCTTTCCTGCTGTTGATGTGCTAGGGATTGGCCTTACTTCGAGGTTGCTTTAATTTTCTGTTTCTGTCTGCTTTTATATTCCTTTCAGTTTCTTCTCGTGGTTGTCATTGCCCTGTGTCTAACAGGGACGGCTAGGTTCGTGCCACTCCTCCTCAGAGGAACTGAGCATTAAGGAATTTGCATTTCTTAGGAATTTCTTTCTAATCCTGACGGCCTTTGCTCTCTGAAGTGTGCTTCTGTTATCTGATGGCGGTTACCTCGGGAGAAAACCGTGGTTTGAGCTGTGGGGTTTTGTTTCCTTAAACGAGCCGCACAACCCCACCTCCGGAGGGACTTTGCGGTCCCCGTGTTTCCATGCTATGTATGTCATTGATTGAGGCTGCAAGCTCTTTGCGATGCGAAATATCCTGGCTCTCAGACTGCTAGGAGAAAGGCCTTGGTTGGAGCTGGACAGAACAGAGGAGAGCCGCTCAATTAGCAAGCCCAAAGGTGTATTTTAGACGAGGCTGACTTGCAGACCGCTAGGGTTGCAGAGCTCTTTCCATTGCTGGAGCTCCTTTTGTTTCCATGGCAGCACGCAGGCAGTGTGCTGCAGCTGTCGGCTGCTGGGGGAAGATGGATTTGGGCTTTGACCTAAATATCCATTTAATATAGTTCTTAGTTACAGGGCGTGCTTTTTCAGATCAGCTGAGGGGCTGAGGTGCCCATCTGATAATGAGTAAGCAGTGCTAAGCGTGACTGCTGCAAAACATCAGTGATTGTGTTCGTTCTGAGACAGAGCAGGCGAGGCTTTCAGGTTGGCAGTTGGTGAAAACCTCTCATTTTAGGGCTGTAAGTGGGTTGCTTTCTCGCAGATGACATGACTTCTGCAAAGTGCTCAGAAGGTGATCAGAGAGGTGTGGATGGCAGGGCGAGAGCTGGGATGATGCCTGTGCTGTGCACATGGGGCCTGCACCAGGATTGGCCTGCCCTGCTCTTCTGCTGCCTGCTTAAAGCACTCAAAAATGAATAAAATGCCACTTGTTCAGCTTGGGAAGGAAGAGGAGCCTGGAGCTTTACACAAGAGCACAGGCAGCTTCGGCATGCTGGTCTTCCAAATGTGCGTCCCTGCCTCATCTTGCTGTTGGGAGTTTTGTACAGTACTAAATGTGGAAGCAGTGAGGATCAGTTTTGAAAGGAGACCTGTACTGTGCTGGCATTGAAGGTGCTTTGACCTCAAAGGCTGGGGGCTGAGCTGGGGAGAGTGTGCTGAGAGATTACCCTGTTGTCAGAAATTCCTGTTGCGTTAGTATCTGTTATTAGCTGTGTATTTTCTTCCTCGTTGAGGGAGTTTGCACACAGGCTTGGGGAAATTCATTCTGAAAGTGCTCCTTTGGTAAGACTCCAGAAGAGAGGTGTGTGGATTTGTCTCCATCTCTGTGGGCAAGCAGCAACTTGCACGCATATTTTCTTTACCTGTTTGCTCTCTAATTCCTATATTTCAATTCCTCCGTTTCAACATAGGAATTAACTCTTAAAATAGTGCCTGTGACACAGTCAGTGCTTTACTCTGTGTTTTTGGGAGCTCTAGTTCTTCTCAAAAATAAAAGGATCTTTTGCTGAAGGTTTCCAGAGAAATCCCTTGGCTTTTTTAATAGGTTTTCCTCCTTTAAAAGGAGAGCAAAGGAGCTTCGGGACAGCCCGAGGGAAACTCTTATTAAGAAGCTTTCCAAGAATCGTTGGAGATTTGAGTCTTTTTATGTCGTACTGTAAAGACTTCTGCCAGCTCTCTGCTCAGCTATCCTTATGGATGGGTTTGTCGTTAGGTTTTCATCTCGATGACATGAAAAGAAATCTGTGAGCTTCTCAGACTTTGGTTTAAATTACCAGTCAAGGGTGAGATGTTTCAGTGATAATAAAGGACAAACCAAGGTTAGCAGAGCAATGAATGGAGTGGGGCAGAGGCTGCTGTGGTGGAGGCAGGCTGCAGGGGATCGTGATGGCCTTCTGTTTTCCCAAAGTGTTAATGGGCAGATCTTGTTGGCTTTTGTTGTTGTTTGTTTTGTATGTGTCATTGTTGATTTAGGATTGACAAGGAGGGTGGTGAGAGTAGTATAAATCTAATGGGCTCCAGGTGTAAGTATTAGTATGGTGGTCTGTTGAACTGTTTTGCTACTGTGTCCTTCAGTAGTAAATGGGATTCATTTAAGTTTCCTTGCATGTGATAATTCCTTCATGACATGTATTCAGTATTTGGAGGCAATGATGTGTGGCTGCTGAAGGAGCTAAGTATTTTGGTAGGAAAAAAGAAGATAATTCAGAGGTTTTTTTTTTTAATTGTCTCCCACCCCCTCATAATGAATCTTCCATCCCCAGCCCTTGGTAGCCTGCACATAGCCATGGTGCTGAATGTGGTTGATCTCTCCATTTGTAACCTCTTTTGAATTGTGGACTGTCGAGTTGTTGATCCTGTTGTCTCCTAATAACATTGTGTTTAAGTGCACTTTCTTAATATTTGCAATTAATGAAACGTATCGCGTTTTTACACCAGTATCACTGCTTGATGCAAGGTTCAAACTGCTTGCTCTGGGTATAAAGTTATCCAGCTAAGTCTGGTTTTTGCTAGTGCTTTAACTTTTAAGCGATTATTAATGGCCTTAAAGGCAGTTTCTCTTTTTGTGAAGTTATTCTAAGCAGGACTGGAAGTCTGCCATTGGACTAGGGCATGGAGAAAATCCATCTTGCCAAGAACTGCCATCGTGGCCCAGTGTATCTCCACAACACTGTGTTAATGGGGAACCAAAATAGCACATACCCCTGAGTCTTAGTTTTGGGTCCAGCAGAAGAAGGCTCCTCTGGCTGGAGCAGAGTTCCCACACTGATGCTTCAAACCATCTCAGGATGNGGGGAGGGGAAGCAAAACCTCAGGCTTGTTTGTCATGTTCTATCTGCAACTATTTGACCTTTTCACCTTAACTTCCCTGGGTTTGGGGATTAACTCAGAGTAAATCACTACTTTGAGGTACTTCTGCTTGGGGTAGATTTGTTAGGTACATCAACATTCATACAAATGATGGCATGTTAATTTCGCTTTGCTAAAGATACCAGGTACTCCTTCCTGGAGGAGGGTTGCCTCATAGATACAGTAGAAGTTTTTCCTCTTCTTTTTGCATGTTTTGATTTAAAAACACTTCCTTGCAGATGAAATGGTGAGTTTAGTTTGCGTCCGTCTTTGGTGGATGGGAATGGAGAAAGCAAGAATGCATACTCAAGTATGGGGAATGGAGCAACAGGCAAAAAAGTTGGCTCCCTAAATGTAGGGGAAGAAAACCACCCATTTCTATATGAAATTATTTGAATCTACTGAGCTGTGTTACCTTCCAATCTGTGAACATCAGTGTATAGGAGAGATCCTCCTGGTTTGTCAGGCCGTCTTAAGAAACCTCAAACTTCATCCTGCAGTGAATATATTTTAAGAGGCAGTCTGAGCTTTTATTTAATCTTAGGTCTAAAAGGTGGAGGTGAATTAAATTTTGATTTACTCTGAGGCCAGCATGAAGAATCAGGTGTGTAGGTCTGGAGTTGATTCAGGAAAAAGCATTTTGGATCAGTGAAGTAGGATATAAGTGGTGGTTTAGGTTACATAGTATAGCTTAGGTCTGTTGTGTGCTTACATAAGCATAGGATAGCTTTGGTTGGTGGGCTCAGGCTGCCTCACCACCCCAGTGAAGATTTTTTTCTACAACGTGCTCCATAAAGAGGTCCAGGATGCATCTAGTTTGACCAGATTTTTTACATGTTTCTAGCTTCCAAATTGTGTTCTGTATGGCAGCAAATAGGACTCAAGGCTCATACCTGCCTGGCACGCCTCTGTAACTGGAGAGATGCATTTGTCTGAGGATGTCATCAGACTAAATTGCCACCAGTCTGCACGAGAAACATATTATTTTCTAAATATCATAATTCTTACTTAAGTGTCTGCTGTTGGGCTCTGCTGGAGTAACAGGATACTGCCAGAGCTGCATCTTTGGCCTGACCCCCTACAGCCTTTTTATATGCTAATGTGGTAGTTTCCAAGCAATGCAGTAAATATGTATTCCAGCTGCACCAAATTTCTTAAAAGCCAAGGAGTGTTTAGGAGTAGTCTGTTTTGTGATGGCTCTTGAGACGTGCATTTATTTCTCTCCATCCAGCCCCTCAAAGCCCTGTTCCCTTGCTGCTCCGTCCTCATCTGGGCCTGCATCTGTTTGGTCTGAGGCTGAGATCATGTTTGACGAATGCTCACCTACTGCTTGAAACAAACAGCTCATTCCAGAGTTCAAGATGAGATGATAACTAGAATGTGCTGTTCATTTTTCACCCTGTCGTGCTGCTTCAACACATTGCTAACCCAATAATTGAAACCGTTATGCTTAAACTCAGAAATGCTTGCTTTGCTTATCCAAAGCATGCCNTTTTTTTTTTAATTGTCTCCCACCCCCTCATAATGAATCTTCCATCCCCAGCCCTTGGTAGCCTGCACATAGCCATGGTGCTGAATGTGGTTGATCTCTCCATTTGTAACCTCTTTTGAATTGTGGACTGTCGAGTTGTTGATCCTGTTGTCTCCTAATAACATTGTGTTTAAGTGCACTTTCTTAATATTTGCAATTAATGAAACGTATCGCGTTTTTACACCAGTATCACTGCTTGATGCAAGGTTCAAACTGCTTGCTCTGGGTATAAAGTTATCCAGCTAAGTCTGGTTTTTGCTAGTGCTTTAACTTTTAAGCGATTATTAATGGCCTTAAAGGCAGTTTCTCTTTTTGTGAAGTTATTCTAAGCAGGACTGGAAGTCTGCCATTGGACTAGGGCATGGAGAAAATCCATCTTGCCAAGAACCGCCATCGTGGCCCAGTGTATCTCCACAACACTGTGTTAATGGGGAACCAAAATAGCACATACCCCTGAGTCTTAGTTTTGGGTCCAGCAGAAGAAGGCTCCTCTGGCTGGAGCAGAGTTCCCACACTGATGCTTCAAACCATCTCAGGATGTTGCTCTGGTTTGTGCTTCAGCACAGTGATATGTGAGTAGAACAGGGAGCCTACATGCAGTGGTAGAGATACTCACAGGTGAGCTAGGGGATGGGGAGGAGATGAAAAGGGGAAAAAAAAAAAAA
>VXAB01008910.1:0-40600 GCA_013399175.1 Odontophorus gujanensis | reverse complement strand
GCCTCTGTAACTGGAGAGATGCATTTGTCTGAGGATGTCATCAGACTAAATTGCCACCAGTCTGCACGAGAAACATATTATTTTCTAAATATCATAATTCTTACTTAAGTGTCTGCTGTTGGGCTCTGCTGGAGTAACAGGATACTGCCAGAGCTGCATCTTTGGCCTGACCCCCTACAACCTTTTTATATGCTAATGTGGTAGTTTCCAAGCAATGCAGTAAATATGTATTCCAGCTGCACCAAATTTCTTAAAAGCAAGGAGTGTTTAGGAGTAGTCTGTTTTGTGATGGCTCTTGAGACGTGCATTTATTTCTCTCCATCCAGCCCCTCAAAGCCCTGTTCCCTTGCTGCTCCGTCCTCATCTGGGCCTGCATCTGTTTGGTCTGAGGCTGAGATCATGTTTGACGAATGCTCACCTACTGCTTGAAACAAACAGCTCATTCCGAGTACAAGATGAGATGATAACTAGAATGTGCTGTTCATTTTTCACCCTGTCGTGCTGCTTCAACACATTGCTAACCCAATAATTGAAACCGTTATGCTTAAACTCAGAAATGCTTGCTTTGCTTATCCAAAGCATGCCTGGGAGTTGGACTAGATGACCTTTAAAGGTCCCTTCCAACTCAAATGGTTCTGTGATATTTAGTAATAATTGGAGCTTTTTCTTTGTAACCAATGCCTATATTGTCATAAATGCTGATATGATCGTGAAGGATAAAGCAGTGATGTGAAGCTGTGTTTGCTTTGATAGTTGAAGCAGTATTTGTGAGCTCATGTTGCAGTGATCCGTGTGCTGCTTACCAGTCGTGCCTGACACTGACACGGGATTGTTTCAGCTGGTGTGCAGTGCCATCCAAAGCAGTTGTAACCCTGGGAGACCAGGTTTGTTTACCTCTGCTTTTACTTCCCATCATTTAGCAGGAACCTAGTAACCATAGCAGCTTCTCTTACAGTGTCCTTCTCTACTGCTGGTAGCCCTTAAATGGGGTCTGGAAGAGGTGGAGCCAGACTCCACCCCTTCTGGTCACACAGGTGCNCACTGATGCTTCAAACCATCTCAGGATGTTGCTCTGGTTTGTGCTTCAGCACAGTGATATGTGAGTAGAACAGGGAGCCTACATGCAGTGGTAGAGATACTCACAGGTGAGCTAGGGGATGGGGAGGAGATGAAAAGGGGAAAAAAAAAAAAAAAGGCTGTGTCGTGGAAGGGAAAACTTGGCTAAGAAAATGCAACTCAAGTGATCTTCTTGGTGCACGTTTTAAAAATAACTGATTGACAGCATGCATTTTGAAGCTTTTGATCATTGATGCAGAAGTTAAATGAGGAGGACATACTGCTGTGATTAATTATTGACAGAAGTCATTCCTTTTGTATGTATAGCCTGTAGTTGGATATGAAGGTTGAGTTCACTTCAGTTTTCAAGTTAGAAAGCAGTGCAAACAAGGCAGTTGCTCAACTTCATACAAGTGGTTCTATTAGTTAGGCAGATCTGTTCCAATATATTTAAGTCAGTATTTGGTGATGGGCTTTCATTTAGCAGGGTAAGATCGTGGGCAACCCAATTAATGCTTTGTATTCTGCAGTTGGATGCATCCAATGGTTCATGCTCATGCTGCAGTTTGGTCTTTTAGTTTAAAAAATAAAACAAAAGTCCCCCACCCCCAAATAGCTGGNTTAAATTTTGATTTACTCTGAGGCCAGCATGAAGAATCAGGTGTGTAGGTCTGGAGTTGATTCAGGAAAAAGCATTTTGGATCAGTGAAGTAGGATATAAGTGGTGGTTTAGGTTACATAGTATAGCTTAGGTCTGTTGTGTGCTTACATAAGCATAGGATAGCTTTGGTTGGTGGGCTCAGGCTGCCTCACCACCCCAGTGAAGATTTTTTTCTACAACGTGCTCCATAAAGAGGTCCAGGATGCATCTAGTTTGACCAGATTTTTTACATGTTTCTAGCTTCCAAATTGTGTTCTGTATGGCAGCAAATAGGACTCAAGGCTCATACCTGCCTGGCACGCCTCTGTAACTGGAGAGATGCATTTGTCTGAGGATGTCATCAGACTAAATTGCCACCAGTCTGCACGAGAAACATATTATTTTCTAAATATCATAATTCTTACTTAAGTGTCTGCTGTTGGGCTCTGCTGGAGTAACAGGATACTGCCAGAGCTGCATCTTTGGCCTGACCCCCTACAGCCTTTTTATATGCTAATGTGGTAGTTTCCAAGCAATGCAGTAAATATGTATTCCAGCTGCACCAAATTTCTTAAAAGCCAAGGAGTGTTTAGGAGTAGTCTGTTTTGTGATGGCTCTTGAGACGTGCATTTATTTCTCTCCATCCAGCCCCTCAAAGCCCTGTTCCCTTGCTGCTCCGTCCTCATCTGGGCCTGCATCTGTTTGGTCTGAGGCTGAGATCATGTTTGACGAATGCTCACCTACTGCTTGAAACAAACAGCTCATTCCAGAGTTCAAGATGAGATGATAACTAGAATGTGCTGTTCATTTTTCACCCTGTCGTGCTGCTTCAACACATTGCTAACCCAATAATTGAAACCGTTATGCTTAAACTCAGAAATGCTTGCTTTGCTTATCCAAAGCATGCCTGGGAGTTGGACTAGATGACCTTTAAAGGTCCCTTCCAACTCAAATGGTTCTGTGATATTTAGTAATAATTGGAGCTTTTTCTTTGTAACCAATGCCTATATTGTCATAAATGCTGATATGATCGTGAAGGATAAAGCAGTGATGTGAAGCTGTGTTTGCTTTGATAGTTGAAGCAGTATTTGTGAGCTCATGTTGCAGTGATCCGTGTGCTGCTTACCAGTCGTGCCTGACACTGACACGGGATTGTTTCAGCTGGTGTGCAGTGCCATCCAAAGCAGTTGTAACCCTGGGAGACCAGGTTTGTTTACCTCTGCTTTTACTTCACATCATTTAGCAGGAACCTAGTAACCATAGCAGCTTCTCTTACAGTGTCCTTCTCTACTGCTGGTAGCCCTTAAATGGGGTCTGGAAGAGGTGAAGTCAGACTCCACCCCTTCTGGTCACACAGGTGCATTGCCTTCACCTGTGCTCCTGCAGCTGACTCAGTGCTCGCCTCAGATGATCAATCAGTGGTTCAGGCTGTGATTGAATAGTCCCCATACACAAATGTATCTTCGTAACATCAAGCAGGAGTGATATATATAATGAGCAGTAGAGATGTAATGCAAAGTACAAGTTTGCTTTGAAATTGCTTTTATTTAAGCATGAGGCAGTTTGCTTTCAAACAGTTTCATAAACTAGTAAGGATTCTGTTTAGGGTAGGAAATTGCTTCTAAATACTTTATATTCTGGATTCAGAGGAAGAATGCAATTGACTTATTCTGCAGATTGGTCTACCAGTCCCAAAATAGCTGTGTTCAAAGCTTTTGCATGCTTATGGACAGCGTAGGCAGGCATAACTTTTCACCTGTTATTTCTGGTAGCACTGAGAATTGGATCTGTTACACTGGCACTTCTTCAGTGCTCTTTAATTGCTGTAGAGTTGGATCTAATGCGCTGGGTGGGAGTAGTCTGTGACACACAGTAATGTAATCAGTTTTGCATTGCTTTGGAAAACGTTAACTCGTGTCAGAAGAATGCTCCTTGAATTCCTAACTGAAACGTGTTTATCCTTTTGCTTTCAGTTGTCTAGACCTTTAGAAGGAACAAAATGAGAGAAGTTTTTGGTCGTTGAAGAATGGAGCGTTATTTCTCTCTTCTTTGTGTGTGTGGGAACCTCAGTGAGACGCAGCTCTGACTTTCTGTTGGGAGCAGTGATGGATCTTTGGTTCCTGATTTGGCAGCAATCACTCTGTCCTCCTTCCTGCCCTAGATGCTTGCAATTGCAGTTGTTCACAGGTTGTGTGGCGTGCAGTGGAAAACCAGCATGTTTTCCACAGACCAATGTTCTCCTTCATCTGGGTGGACCGCTGATGGTGGGAACAACTGCTGTTGACATAGAGCATGACGAGCCATCCAAGACTTTCCTTGTAGAGAACTTGTGGCATGGTGGATGGGAAGCAGTTGAAATAGATACAGACTGGGAGAGCTTTCTCAGAGCACAGGACTGGAGTTAGTGCTGGCCATCTTCATTCCAGCTGAGGTGATACAGCACAGGCAGTGTGCCCGATGGCGTGCAGATTCTTGAGGTTGTGTATAACTTATCCCAACTCAATGTGTTGACCTATCAATCTCTTGAATTCTCAAGTATCTTAACGTGGAGTGTGGGGCAGCAGACTGTTAAATGTCATTGTACTGACTTGGTGACTGTTTTCTACTCTTACAGATGCCTTTGTAAATAGCCAGGAATGGACACTAAGCCGTTCTGTACCGGAGCTGAAAGTGGTGAGTTTTGTATTCCCTTCTTTCTCTGAAACCCATTCTGAAGAGGCTGTGTGGAAGTGAAAAGTCATCTGAGGTTCGTTAAATTTACCATTAAGAGAAAAAAAACATAGAAGGTGGCTTTAAAAAGTGGAATGTTTGCTTCAAAATAAAGCTCTGAAGGTTATGTGGGTTTTTTTGTTTGTTTTTTGGTTCAAAGATCCACTTGTGTGTTTTCCTTCTGTTTGAACTTGTTTGCCTACTAGAACCAGCTTCCTGGAGTGATCTTCAGGGCAGGGAGGTCGTACAGTTCTGTAAGGGGGGGGACTGAATGCTAGCAGGTGATATCTAAAGCTCCTTTTATCTCCCTGTAAGAACATTGTGCTGTTTCTTCAAGGACCAAATGTCTTCTCTCCCTGTCTTAAAAGAATTTAAGAATAAATGTTCTGTCTGGTGTTTTGTTTGCTTATATTGCTCAGAGTCCTTTACTATACTTAATGAAAAGAGAAATGTTTGGGACTTCAATTTAGGGAATCAAAACCATTCTGGTTAGAAGAGTGAACAATGCTTCAGTAGCTGCTCAAGATAGTTTTTTGATTGGCCGAGCAGTTTCACAAATGAATGGAAGTAGAGGCAAAAGAACGTAGACAAACTGGGGGAATTTCCCAAGTTAGCTTTTTTTTGAAGTTAGAAACACTGAGGTTGGAGATGAAGGCTGAAATCTCGTACTATTCGACATCAAACATAACTGGGATGTTTACCATACAAAAGTCCAGATTTAATTAAATACAGTTAATTTCTTAGTAAAAACTGCTATGGTGTTCAAGGTACTGTAGATGCTAATAACATGGGCACCTGTGATGTGCTTCGGATGGTCGTAAGACTGGACAGCACTTTGTGCATAAATCACTTCTGTCTTCTTTTAAATGCTGGAGTTGCTCCTGCTCCAACATCTGCTTGCTGAGTGGTGAAGAGAATTGGACAAAAACATGTCAATTCAAGAGCGGACAGCTGGAGCTATGCTTCATTAGTCCAGTCTCACGTGGCAAATTACTTTTTCCAAATCAGAGTTGGTGATAATGTTTATGGAGAAAGCAGAGGTTAAACTCAACATGACAAATGCTTCTAGCTTGCAATGGCGTTCCAATGAAACGGGTTCCTCCTGTCTGGAGTTACATTTCTGTTTTTATTCCACTGATGCACGAGGCAAGCCAAAGAGGAATAAAGTAGTTGGTGGATAGAACTGTGCTACTAGAAGACGATTATCTCCCAGATAATCTGGCAGAAGAAAATACAAAGAATTTAGGACTGAGAGGTGTTGGATGGAGTCCAGTGCACTGTGGTAGTAGCTAGTTGATGCTGGCTAGGATCTACAGAGAGTTTTTGTTGATCCCACCCCCTTCCTGGCCCTACCAATTGCTAACACCTGGAAATAAACTTGTGGCTTGCGGCCGAGTCCAAAGCTGTAGTTCCTGTGTTGTAACACAGAACACAAATGATCTTGGAGCATTAGGAGTGGTCTTGGTATCACAGGAACTATCTGTGCCCTGAGGCTGCATTAGATGAATGCTTTCATCTTGGGTCTCTTGTCCCAGTGCTGTGTTCCAGTAGAAAGGGCAAACTAAGTCCTCTGTTTAACTTTGCTCCCCCTTTCTTGGGGAAAAATCTGCCCTTGGGAAGGAGGTCTATGTAGTGAGTGCAGAGTGATCATCAGCTCTTGGCTATATGAGAGGGATTAAAAGGTCGTATTGAACACCAGACTGCACTCTTCTGCTGCAGCACTGTCATTGTGTTGTGGCTCTGTTGGGCATGTCAGAGAGGTATGAGAAGTATTTGCTCCCGTCAGTGTCAAGTGCAGATGTGGAGGTGAGTCTTAATGCTGCTGGTTTAAGAAGGAACCCTCACTGTGCTCTGTAGGAAAAGATGGTCCGTAGCTTGCTGGGAGGGACTGCTCACTGCAGTGCCTGGGCAGTCTTTAAATTGCCTGGGGTTGAAATTTCATTCCTGTAGCAACTGTTACACCTTTAGGATCTACAGAAGCTTAAAGGGAGTAGAAATTTTGCAAGCTGTAGCAGTCTGTGTGGCATTCAGTGCTGTGAGGACTATTTAGGGGATAAAAACACCAAACCCACTGGGTATTTATTCTGGTGTCTAAGGTGAGTTTGTGTCACAGTCAGATTTTGTTTATGGATGCCTTGTAGCTTCACTGTGTCATTTCATGAAGTCTGGAGCTTCTAGCTCTAAAGTGAAAACAAAATACTCCTTGCTGTCATTGTTCTCCTAGCAAAACCAGGCAGAATTTGTGTGTTTACCAATGCTTCAGAAATTGTGTTAGTCAGTGAGGGCTTTCGCCTGACTATATCTGTGGAGGAACTGATGTAAGTGATGTGTCTAATCTACTGAGTTAGAGACAGGGTTTTTGGTTTGCGTGCTATTTTTGGTTTGTTCTGTTGTGACACAGAGCAAATGGGGAAGGAGAGGGGGGTCATTGCTTTGAGACTATGAAGTTCAGCTGCTTCTAAGGAGTGAAGCTACTGCTTCAGTGTATATAGGATTCTGATCAGCTGCTTGCTGAAGGCAGCAGGCAACCAGCAAGGGCTGCAGGGTTGGCTCCAGAATTCCAGGAGTGAAAGTTGGCAGTGTTGCAGTTGTGCACGTAACGTGTAATTCCCTGGAATTATACATTCATTAGCCTCGAAGGGGAAGGTAGATCTGATAAATAGCTGTCTTGGCCGGATACAAATGCAACTCTGCTGTGTTCCCAGAGAGCATTGCCCCATGGAAGCAGTGTCTGAGAATGCAAGGTTAGTCATCTGCTGAGGCCGTGTTTGCACTGCCTTTCAGATGTAGGCATTTGGGCATATGTTAGCATGGCTTGCAATTTCTTAGATGTAAATGAAATTAAAACCACCCAGGTTGAGCATTGAAACACTCTTCAAAGTCAGCTCAGTGCTTAACAAGCAGACGTCTGTAGTCCAGCCACTAGGGCTGTGGATGATTCCTTTTCATTTTGGTGGGACTGCCCTTTGGTAGCAGCTGCACTTAGTGAGTTTCTTGTGTCACATTTCTTCCTATGCCATCTTTTTTTTCTTTCATCACAGTCTATTTTCTGCCTGTTCAGGCTCTTTCTTGCTAGCTCAGAGAGTGAAGCTTCCTGTCTTCCCTCTCCTGTCTCTCATCCCCCCAGCTTAGACAGTGTGTTTCTCGTGCCTGCCATTACTTCTGAAATCCTTTGGGATTCTTGGTTGTTTTTTCTTTCACTGTAGCCCACACTGTTCATTACACTTAAAGCTTGTGCTATCACAGGTGATGCGAAATTGTCTTCCATTTGCCTTGCTTTATCTGAGCTGACCTTTCTTGTCAGCTGTAGAGTGATGGGCATCCTCCACAACACTCCTGTATTAGGCTTAGTTGAAGGCTGTTCACAGCTGTAAAGAATAAATGTCAGTCTTTGCTGCTCCCTCTCCAAACTACAAACTCTAAAGCCATCAGTGGGTCATTTTAAGGTGACATCACCCCGTTGGTTTAAGCAGTTTTTAATGAGGAGGATAGCTTCTCACCAATTAGGATTAAGAAAATGAAGTGGTGACTGTGTGTCAATATGTAACCTGTTCATCCTGCCTGTATTTGGCAACCACAGGTACATCAATGGAGAGTTCATCCTGTCTGCAGGGAGCTTGTGTCTCAATCTTTTGGTTGGGTCAAGATAGACTTGTAGAATAGAGTAGGTCAAAGAGGAAAGTTCTCATCTCCTCTCTTAAAATGTCTGCAGAATTCTGTTATTGTGTACTTGTGTATTTTTCCCCACATCCCTTTGGAGCAGCTATACTTAAACATACTGCTTTTTCTTGGAGTTAATTGTGGTTTAACTTTTTTGCTTTTACTTTTTCCCCAGGGGATTGTGGGAAACCTAGCTAGTGGCAAGTCTGCACTTGTACACCGGTACCTGACTGGCACCTATGTCCAAGAGGAATCACCTGAAGGTATGTGGATATGCAAATCTGTTTGTTTGTTTCCAGACTGCATCTTTTATTCATTTTTAATCATGCAGAAACGAATCAGTTAAGAATCCAGTTTGCCCTTTTTCAGTGATCATTCTCCAAACTGAGATCACTTATGTGAAATAAGTTAATTTAACCTTTTTCATATCCTTAAACGCTTCTGCATCCATTGTTTGTCCATGTGGGAAACTCATAGCCTTGTACTGAGAAGAGTTTACTGCCCTCAGTAGTGCTCTTGGATGCCAGTTACTGTATCTGGTATTTGGTTTCTGCAGAGCTGGGCACTTCACCTTGTCGTGTTGGGGAAGTAAAAAATGCAGCAAGCTGAATTAAAGATGCAAATTGTTCCTTGTTTAATGTATTAAAAAAGGAAAAAGAGAAAAACGAAACCCCTGAAACTTCTTGTTATGCCATAGAATATTAATGTGTACCTGAAAAGTAGTGTGTAGCAATAATTCCCATTTGTAGTTTCAAATCATAGATATCATAGTGCCTTATAGTAGTGTCATACAGTAAATATTTTAAAATTTTCTTTATTTATTCTCCTTATGAACTTTTAAAATCCATCTCTGAGACACTGAATTTCTGGTTCCTTCTTTTCCTTACTGGCTGTTCCATTCTTTGCAGATATGGATGCAGGTAACTATACATTGTCTTCATGGCAGCTCTTGTTTTGAAGAGACAGAAGGCAGTTTTTTGTACTGTAGCATTTTCCCCTTGTTTTGTGTATCATTTTGATTTGTTTTCTTTTGATTTCAAGTCTTCAGTACATCTCACTGTTTTTGTCCCTTGCTGTAGTTGTCTTTTCAGCAGTAGTAGGTAGCTTCACGCATCTCTGATAACATCTGTTTTGAATTAACTCTTACCAAAGGTAGTCATGAAGTGTTTTACTTGATTTTTCTAACAGTCTCTAATTGTAGTAAAAATGGGAGGAGAGAGGAAAGGACTGAGTGACAAGGCTGTTGTTGTGTAATTGCAGTCACAGTGTTTTATAACCTCGCCTTACATGTTTTCTGCTAGGATGGATGGGGTGATAATTCCTCCTCGCCACAGAGCTGCAGTTAGGTGACACAGAGGCCTGCTGCTTTTAGATACTGGCAGTGAGAAGGGGTTGTGCAGCATGCAGGTATACTACAAGCAAGTGTTTAGAAAGCAGTGAGCCCCCTCACTCACTTTATGAACAGAAAGAAAAGACTTTCCAAATGTAAATGTATTGATTAATCACAGGGTTGGTGCTCTTCTCTTGAACTATGAGCGTTGTAGGCAGTGTTCCTTGAGAGTGTTGCCAGCTGTCCTCTTTGTCTTCAAGCATTTTTATTTGCAGAGCTTGAGTGATGTTCAGGCAGCTTCTCCCGACAGGGTTAGGTTTCAAAAGCACTGTCAAATCATTCCTTTGCACATAAGTGTGGCTGACAGGCCTCACTAATGACACCATTCCATTTCATTAACAGCAGAAAAACTGAAGGAATTAAAGATCTCCAGTTCACCTTGAAAGCAGCAGGGTCAGGATTTCAACTCGAGTTACTATTGAAGATAAAAAATATAGTCTCTCCTTAGTAAACATGGGTAAAAATGATTTGTTACAGTGTTTTCTTATCATAAGTCCATACACTGTCATTTGGTAGAGAATATAGCATCAGTACAGTTGGTTCTGTTATGTTCTGCAGTAGAATGCACCTGGAGATACATCCCTGCAGTTCTCCTGTGTCCTTTTCCGTGGTCTTTTTAACGAGTTGGTTTGGTAAGTTGGTTAATAACTGTGATGTATAGCAGATGTTAAGGTCTCAGCTACCTGACTAGTTATGAAAAAAAGATAATAACTGTCTGCATTACCAACAGCAAGATTTATCAGGCATCATATAAGTGGTATCCAATTAGTAAAATGATTGATGTGTACTTGATGTGAAAATGATGATTGCAACAAGGGACTGCTATTTCTGCTATCCTTTGCCTTCGCAATTGCTACAATTACTCTGAAACCCGCCCTAAATCAGATGAGTGCCAGGTCTCCCCCAGACTTTTAAGATAGCCTTAGCATTCCAATAAGTGGGTGTTAAGTACGTAAAGATGCGTTCATGTTTCCTTCAGCTTTTCTGCTGCCCAAAAACCTCTTCCCCCTCGCAAACCTCCCCACCAAGAGGAGGAGTGGTACGACATTATAGAGCAGTGTTGTCTCCTTGTTTGGCTGGACTTTTATTTCTGTTAATTTTGGTCTTTTTTTTACCCTATGTCTTGTGATAACTGATGATTCATAGAATCACAGAACAGCCTGGGTTGAAAACGACTTGAAAGATCATCGAGTTTCAACCCCCCTGCCATGGGCAGGGTCACCAACCACTAGAGCAGGCTGCTCAGAGCCACATCCAGCCTTGCATTGAATGCCTTCAGGGATGGGGCATCCACAACCTCTCTGGGCAACCTGTTCCAGAGAAGATGATGATCTGCTCTATTCTAAGGGACACGAGATCTGTGTCATGTCTACTTTCAGATCAAGTCATTGATGATGAGTGAGTTTGTGAATGGCACTAAATGGGGAGGAGCTGCTGACTCCCACCAGGGCAGGGAAGTGACAGATGGGAGGGCTGGGCAGTCACCTACTGTCTAATGTTCATCAATGTCAGAAGGGCATAAAGCTATCGGAGAGCATCCGGAGGAGAGTCACAGAGATGGGGAAGGGTCTGAAAGGCAAGGGGTGTGGGGAGTGGCTGAGGTCCCTTGGTTTCTCCCGAAGAGAAGGCTGAGGGGTGGCCTCACGCAGAACCTGAGGGAATGGCAAGGAGCTGTGTCAGGGGAGCATTGGGACACCGCTCTCAGCCATGGGGGCTGGGTTTGGCTGGTGCTGTGTGGGGCCAGGGGTCAAACATGGTGATCCTTGCAGGTGCCCTCCAGCTTGAAGTATGCTCTGATTCTCCATCAACACAGCCTAACACCCAGCATGAAGAGGGCAGATAACACTGACTGTACTTGGATATGATTTCATGTATCTGTGTGGAAAACAAAAGGATGTGCCTCTCACCTATGCAGTCTGCACTCTGCCTGCTGTGCTGACAATACCAGGTTTCCTGTGCAGTAGGCAGTATAAAAGAGAAGAATAGGAAGCTCTTAAGAGTTACTTTAGCTGCCAGAAGTATCTTTCTTTCACATCTCTAATTCTGTTATCCAAGGCTTTTTTTTTATTGCTTACGTGAAGTTTTTCAGCATCCATCTGTTTCTTCCTTCCCATTTCCTTTAATGGTAGCCTGTTTCAGTTCTTGTTTGTATTGGTAGGATGGCTTGGAAGTTCTTCATTAGATACCGTGCCAGTTGGCATATCGTGATTGCAATGACACTGGAGTGCACGTGAGGCTCTGTGGTTTGTTTAGTTCTTAGGTTTTTACTTCTGCTGCAGCCCAGTTGTAATAAAAGCTCCAAATAAGAGAGGTGGGCTGCAGGGGACAGCCTGCTCCACCATGGACTCTACTCCGCGCCTGGAGCAACTCCTGTCCTCCTTCTCACTGACCCTGGGGGCTGCAGGGCTGCTTCTCTCCCATTTCTCACTCCTTCTGTGAGCAATGAGGTTTTGAAGTTTGCAAATCTCTACGTGCAAACCATTGGCTATTTTTATCTGGTGAATTTTTTTCGACTACGTAGGAATCTGGAGGCCATATTTACTAAACAACCAGATTTATATTTCATGTTTGAAAGAAGAGGATGTGTCCTAGACTAAGCTGTGTTTGTTCCTGGTGAGCAAGCCAACTGAAATGTAAATGAAGAGCCATGAAGTCTGTTGTCAGAGTATGTACTTGCGTGCTCTTTGTGAAGAGAAAACATCGTGCTTTTTCACTTGCAGTTTCCTTACAATCATCATCATATTTGTCCTTATACATGTAGCTTGTAGAGTGAGACTTTCTAAGAATTCTAAGTGTTTATTAGTTTAAAATAGCAATGTTGATCTTAGAGCCCAGTTCCCTTCAAGTAGATTGCATCCATTAAAATTCCCAGCCTGGTAACATGGGGAAGCTGGAAGGTTTCATGTTGAATTCAGATGGTTGTTGAGATGTTTCATGAGGTTTACGTAGCACTCAGGACAGCCGAAGCCATCAGAGTCCTTTTTTAATCTCTTTGTTGCTGATCCTACACACAGGGATAGCTTTAGGTGTGGATTTCAAGATTATCTCCTTTCAGTTCTTTCCCTGCATTTCATCGTATCAGCTAATTATTGTTATTTGGTGTTTCATACTGACATCCACACACGCAGTAACGCTTGTCTTTTTTGATGATTTTTAAGTATTGCTGCACGTGGCTCTCCTGGGCCTTGGAGCCTTTCAGGCTTAGCATTAAAGAGTGTGTTTGTGTATTCTGAAATCTCTGTTCCACAGCCCCTCTCCTCATCCCCCCCGAGACTAGCTGTGTGGTTTAGTGAATCCTTTGAAAAGCTCTGTTCCAGCAGGCTACTCGGCTGTGCTTTAACTGTTACACAAATAAGGAACTGTGGTAATGTGAGGAAGAGGTTAGTGTTTGTTCTTTTCCTGGGGAGAAGATGCTGAAGAAGCAGTTTCCTCGAAGGGACTTCCTTTATAGGCCCTTGTGCCTTGAGGACAGAGTGATCTTTGAGATGATGTCTTTAATGCGCTGAATACTTGCAGGCTCTGATGAGTTATGTCTGAGGGATTTGTGCCCTTGTAATGACAGGCTTCTCTGAAAGTTTCATCCCAGGTAAAAACTGGAATTTAGTTTTATAGCGCTGTTGTGACTTCATAATAACAGCAGAAGTGGCTATTAAGTCTCTTGTGCTTTTTGCTTTGTACTGCTGGTGATATGGTGTATAGTAGGCCCGTTTAATTGTGAAGGAATTGCAGTAAAGAAGAGCTGTGTTATTTTAAGTCGTGGGGCTTACGTCGTAAAGAGCTTTGTTTGGAAAGTGGTATTTTGGGTGTACTTAAAATGAGAAGAAAACAAAAACGTTTGATGGAAACAGGTAGGTAGAAGGAAGCAGTGTCACATCCTGCCCAAAGAAGCTGATTGCTGCTTTTTGTTACTTGTCTGCAGCTGGCTTGGAAAAAAAAATACTTACATTTGCAGCATATATGCAATTAGTGGGTGTGCTGCATTCAAATGACTGTCTGCACCTGCTGTCAGTGCATACACCAAAAGTCAAGCACGAATAAAAGACTTCCAGATAAGCCTGGTGTTGTGCATTATAACTAGAAGTTGGACCATTAACTTAATTGTATGCCGTATGTATGTATGGATCCTCTATATAGGGGCACTGGAGCTGCCCACAGAGGTGGTGGAGTCTCCTCTGGAGATGTTCAGGACCTGCCTGGATGCCTACCTGTGCAACCTGGGCTAGGGAGCTGGGCTTGATGATCTCTAGAGGTCCCTTCCAACAATTCTGAGATTCTGTGGCTCTTTGCTTTACATTTTAGTCCTTAAATTGATACGACTCCTAAAGTCCCTCAGCATCTTCATCTGAAGAGTGTTGCTGCCTGATTCATCTCGAACACGTGATGTTGACGGCTGTGCCTTGTAGGGCTAAGCTTAGAAATCATGGTGTTGAGAAATGTGACATGCAGGAGCAGCTACGCAGGAAGCTGCAGTGAGTCAGGCTTATAATCCTCTCAAGCTGCAATCACAGGACATAGTGTACAGAGAAAGTGCTGCAGGTGTTGTGGTGGCAGAGGTGTTGCTGACAGGTCTGTTGACACTTGGGAGCGCGGGCTGAACACGACGGAGCTCCTTGCAGATTACTGCTGTTTGTTTTCCCCCACATTAGGCTGCCAGAAATGTTTTTTTTGCTTGAACGAACTGTGAAAAAGGGCATCCTTACAAAATAAAATGTGTTCAGCTGCTATTTGCTCAGTGCCAAAGTTTCTGTATGTTTGTGCGGTAAATGTTGGGTGAAAACGCGTTGCTCCATCACGACAGTCTGGCTGTCTAATCTTGCTAGCAGTTTTAAAAGTCTGAGTGCTCTCTTGCAGGACACGGGTGCATTTTTACCTCTGTAAAAGGCCTCTTCCTTAATGGAATAGCAAGATGATACAGTAATGCTTCATTGGCAGTTGTTCTGTCGCTGTTGAATTATGTAATGTGATAATACATAACACGTGCTTTGTGCCCGTGGGCGTGCCTGGCTTGAATTGTAAAAGTGAGCAAGATGGGACAAAGATCAGCAGTGCGAGTTATGGAGGAATCCAGCTCATCAATCATTTACTACCCATCACAATAGCTCATTTTGGTGGACACGTGCTGCAGTCTGAATTACTTCTCATCATCCTGGCTACAAGAATGTATGAGGAGGCAGACAGCAGCTGATCTGAGGGCTCCAGTTAGGAAGGAGGGAAAGAAAGGCGTGCTGATGGCAGTAGGAGTGTTGTTTGGTACTTCAAGGGGAATGCTGATATTCTAGCCAACCAGTGAATCCACACGTTGCCTAAAACACATCTGAAATGTGCATTTCAGGAGAAACAGATGGTGGGTCTTGAACAGCCCAGACTGGGATGCTTTGCTGTTCCATTTGGTTGGAAGGCTTGTGCAGTTGACTGCACTGGCATGAGCAAAAGTGATACTTCCCAATCCTTATACTATACCCCAGTTCAACCACAGTTGGTTTCTTAAGTATTATCCAGTGTGATTTTAGGCATTAAAGAAATTTCCAAAAGCGAACTTTATGTGTGGCTGAATAATGGCTTCTGATAGCTTCTCGGCTGCTAATATGAGTTGACATCAAGCACTCAGCACAACTTGATGCTGGTGATAATGAATTTTAATGGCTCGTGTATGCTTTACTTGCTTAATTGAGAGGTGCAGAGCAAAACATCTTTAAAAGATGCCCTCCTTGAAATAAAACTTCCGAGTAATGTTGGGAGATGCTGGCATTGATTTACTGGACTGTTGGAGTAATTTTTCTATAGTGTTTCTTAGATGTGGGAGATCCTTTTAGAATGTCTTAATTTCTGAGCTTAATGAGCAGCTTTCACGCTGTATCCTGTGATGCATGTACAAATGGAGGGAATAAATGACTTTGTAGGACATTTCTCTCAAAAGGGCCTGGATTCTTGCTGTGGTCTTTACTCTTAAGAAAAAGGATAGAATCCCTGCTCATGGGACAAGCACATTTGTCAGAAGGTGATGTTATTGGGCATGCAAAGCAGAGGCTGCTGCCCTTGGTTCTTACCTTCCATCTCTTCCTCGTGCCCCCCCACCCTGCCCCCATGGCTGTGGCAGGCAGTCAGCTGCTACATGGGTTTGTCATACGGCCTGCCCCCCCCAAGATAACTTCATCCCTGTGGCAGTTTGCTCGAATAAAGAGCCTGGCAGCTGAAGTTGAGCCTGGGGACATAGCATGAAAATCAGTGGTTGCTTCAGTGAGCAATTACTCAGTGGAACGGTTAGCAGCTAGAGGAAGAGGTGACTAGGCCTTCCAAACAGGGTGAAAAACCTCACACTGTGGAATTCCCTGCGTAGTAAGAAGAGTTTACAACCTAGAGCATCTTTGATCACAAATGTGTGTGCTATTTGAAATGAGTATTAATTTTGACTGAGGGGAATGTTTTTTTTCCCTTGCTGCTCGTTGGAACCATCAGCCTTTGTAGGAGCGACATGCATAGAAATGAGATTAAGGAGCTTTTGTTGATTCCTTCAGCCCAGCGTTGTCTTGCGCTCGGTCTCCAGCCATGGCTGCAAATTGCTGATGCACAGACTTTGTTTAGCTTCACGTAGATCAAAGCTGTTTTTTTTATCTGGAGCATTTCACGTTCAGAATTTGACCTAATAATGCACACAATGCGCTGGGTGCTCTTGTGAGTTGCATCCTGCATGGTTAACAGAATGGATAATGCCAGATAGCATTGTAGTTGAGATACTTTACAGATGGTGTAGTTAGAAAGATTATCGTGATGGAAAGAGGCGATCAAAATAAAGGGAAACACTCACACATGTCCCAGGCTTATGATAGGAAACTCCAAAGGAGCAATGTCCAACAAGAGATGCTTCCCCAGTCAGTGGTGGTTGGCCCTTGAATGTGTTATAGGAGAGGTGGAGCCAGACTCCACCCCTTCTGGTCACACAGGTGCATTGCCTTCACCTGTGCTCCTGCAGCTGACTCAGTGCTCACCTCATGTGATCAATCAGTGGTTCAGGCTGTGCTTCAGCAGTTCCCATACGCATCCCAAGTGCTGCTCTGTGTCTTCTGCTAGGTACGTTTGTGCTTCCTGTGGAGAAACAATATTTGCTTCCTGATGTAAAATTGGAAGCACGTCTGAAAATTAGTTTGTATGAACTGATGCTGATCTTGCCCAGCTTCCCAATGCTGCTCCCTTAAAATTAATACAAATTACATTGATCCTGAAGTGGCTGTTGAGCAAATTTTATGTCATTGCTCACACGTGATCTGTATACACTTCGATACTACACCTATGGATTTTTTTTCCCAGTTCTCTGTTTAAGCTTTCCATTTCACTTTCTCTGTAAGCTCGTAATGCCTCCAAGGACTGTTTGAAGATGAAGTGAGATTTGAAAGGCATCCTGTTAACAAGAAGGGGATAACGAGGTGGTTCTTAAACACGTTTGGTTCACAATATTTTATAATTATCTGTGTGAGCTTTCAGTATTTAGGTAACAAATTAAGAAATGGTAATTATACAGAGCTTTCCCCCTTCAGTCATGTGTATCCTGGATTTACTTAAAGATATAAAGTATCCCTCTGTAGGGCTGTGCAGTAAGTAATTCATTTTCTTTAACACTTCATTATGAAGCGTATACAATTAATTGACAACATAGAGAAATAATGATGTGGTTAATTGAAGTGGAGTTCATGGGAGCTGAGGCTAGTTTCCCTTCAGAGCGTTATATTTAGTTTTGATTATTCTTTTCCAGTTCACTAGTGATATGTATCAGCTCCTTGTTCTTGGAAGACAGAATTGAAATTTGTTTTTTGTCCAAGGTGATGTGAATCTGTACATAATGCTCTCATCAGTCTGTGTAGTTAACTGTGAGTGTGATGCTGTTCGTCGCTGTGTGTTTGGCACTGCTGAGCTGCTCCTGATGGAGCAGATTTAACAGATGAAAATAGAAGAAGAAAAAAGACCATTCAGACATCTTCTATTAAACCCGAAATGTATTTGGACATGCTTATATTCACTGTACAGAGCTGAACTGTTGAGTGATCGTGGTCTGAAACATGCTGTAATGGGCTGGGAGGTGGGCGGGTCTCAGGCTACTAATTTCTGTGAGGGTCAGCATCAACTTGTGTGTGCTTGCTTAGTTGCTGATGTGTAAAACAAGTGGGAATTGCTCACTCAGCCATCAAGGGTTGAAAGACGTATAGTGTGGCAGTATGAGAGCAGTTGTTGGGAAACAGAATTGAAATCTGATGGTAACTCCGATTATAAAGTGAGGGTGAGGAAATAATTAGTAGGTAGGTTTTATCTTAACCTGGTAAGTTCAGAAGTACGACAGCTGGATGGTGGTAAGCATGGGGGGACCTTTGTGGTATAGTAGGTGACCTGAGTCCTTTCAGGAGTCAGGACGTGACCCGGATCCTGAAGCAGCCCAAGCTTGCTAATCCTGGTTTAGGCTCAGTCACACCAAAACCCTGAACGTGATTTGTTCTCACCCAAAGCCTGCCACAGGATGCCTGAAATATCCTTGTCACCAAAGGAAAACTGTCCCAGTGCTGCCCTTGGGCCGTGCTTGAAGTCACCATGAGGGGGGGGGAACATAACTGCAGCTGCATGCTGCGTATCAGCGTTGGGTTCAGTGACAGCCCTTTGGTCTCCACAAGCACACAGTGTTCTGCAGCTCAGAAGCAGGCCCAGGAATAACCTTTAGATGGAGGGTGCAAGTCTGCTGTTATTACCTAGATCTCCAGCGTAGGCCTGTAATCCACCCCGCCAGGAAGGAGCGCATCACTCTCTGTTAGTTAGTACATCTCTATCAGGTGCCACCATTGTAGCTTTTTGTCTAACATGTGTCTACTATTTTCCCCTAACTGTGATTTGTGACGGTAGAAGTACCATTTTCATAACACTGTGTGTGTACTGTACGAACTGGGCTTCTCTTGAGGAAAAGTTAAGACCTACAAGAAACTCATTGGACTCTTTTACCTGGCTATGTGAAAAGCAACCACATCTAACTTGAGCGTTAATACTTACAATGCAGTTTTGGTTTTCTTGCCCCATTGTCCTTAGAGCATGCAACTTAACTGAAGAAATTTAATTTCTGCTCTAGTGCAAACGAACTTAATTTCCATTCCCGACATTTCGTGTGAGACATCTCAGGCATCCTTTTTCCACAAGCGAAGCCTTTTTCTGTTTTGCTTCTGTGCCTTTTCTCTTCTGTAATGAGCCACTTTGTGTGACAGGTGGGAGATTCAAGAAAGAGATAGTAGTTGATGGACAGAGCTATCTGCTGCTGATTAGAGATGAAGGTGGCCCTCCAGAGGCACAGGTGAGCATTGCACATGGAGCTTCATCGTGGCTTCTCTGTAAGTGTTGCCACAACCTTCCTTTGTGAGAACTTGCTTTACTTTGCTCTGCTCTTTCCCTCGTCCTGCTCATCTTCCTGCTGCTGAAATGTGTATGTTGTTCTCGGGTGAAAAGTACTGTTTACAAAATACTTGCGACTTCAACAACATCAAGCTCTGTAGTAGAGGTCCATGGGTAAGTTATACTGAATGCATAATCGAAACAAAATGTTGTGCAATGGATTTTACATTCTAATTCAGAAGGAATATTGATTAAACACAGGTAAAATAGGAACACACTCAGAAGCATTCATGCCTGTGTACAAATCCTTACCGCTTCCACATTTTTCTTGCCAAGCATTGTAAGGCTCCATTTCCACATTCTGGGTCACTGCTGAGTTCTCAGTTTTTTCCCTGGTTCCTGTGTGTTGTGTCACCTCCTTGCCTTGTGGAAGGCAAGCAGCTCATCGGAAGAAGGCACTGCTGTGCTGTTTGCTCATGGACTATGTGATTCTGAAACCCATGCGGCTTCAGGCAGCATCCTCTGCAAGCTCACCCTCCAGCTTCCCCCCTACCTTTCCTTAGGTGGGACCAGCAGGGTTTCTCAAGCACTGTGCTTTGCTTAACTGTTCAATAGCAGCTCAGCAGTGGGAGCTGCACCACTGCCAAACAGCTGAGTGGGAGCAGTGCCAGCGGCAGCAGCTTGGATTTCAGAGCTCCACTGTTGCTCGTGAGCTACAGGAGGATGGGAGCGTGGGGGAAAGTGTCCGGAAAAAGGAGAAGAGAAAAGGAGGTATGGGAAGCGGAGACCAGAAGGGGCATCCTGGAAGGAAGGAAGTGTGGCTCACACATCTGCAGCCTCAATGAACTTCTCTGTTTTAGCCTGTGAATTATTTGGCTGGAGTGCACAGCAGTTGCCAGACCTTGATGCTCAGTTCACTCATCTAAATAAATTAATTAATTAATACTGGGATTGTCTAAGGACACACAGCCATCTAACGTTTTGGTACCTGGAGAATCAGTTTCCCAGAGTTCATCTGAACTATCTGCAAACTCACGAGCAGGCTCTGCATTGCCTTTGATCCCTGCTAGGTAAATTGGGGTGTTTAATTCCTGCTGTGGCTCTTTGGAAAAGTAATGAAAGGCCTAAGGTGTTAGTGCTAGCATGCTTTTCAGAAGACATGTTTTACTCGTCAGTTCTCTTTGTTGTGTCATGGGCATAACTTCAAGTTGCACATACGTTTAATATCTTTAATCTCCCTATTAATTCCTGCTGTAGAAAGTTTGCCTCTGGGCTACTGAATATTTATAGCAGAAGTGGAACATTATCTGATGGAAAATGTTTACATCTCAGTATTCCCTTCTAATTTAGGCAGGGCTAGTTACTTTAGCCTAAAGGTTCTGCTTTTTGCAACAGTACAGTATGTGACTGTGGATAATTGGGATAGAATTTTGACCTCAGCAAGTAAAGAGCTGAACTGCAGTCAGCAGAGCAGGAAAAACCTGCACGAGCTGTTAGTGCTGAGCTAAATGCTTACAAACCCAGACGAGTGGTGTGAAACCTTGCAAAATATACATAAACATTTCCCAAATGGATGTGCTTGCAGCTCTCTGTGTGCTCAGTGTGTCCCTAACCAAACTGGCATGTAGTAGTAGTAGTGTAATAAGAGGCATGAGTACTGCTGGCTAAAACTTGTTTCCATTGGTCTAACTTTGGGTAGGAATGGAATCACTTAGGGAAAAATAAAGGCTGCGAGGTAAGCGTAAGTTTTTTTTCCTTCTTCTGTGCTATAGACATTTACTGCTAAGTTAAATGTGTTGAAATCATCTTGTTTCACCTGTAAGCTGAAACTTGCATGGTCACTAACCCAGCACCTTGTCTTGGGCTCCACGTGTGCATGTCTTCTGGCGGGGTTCTGGTGCCAGGAGAGAGCAGCTGGCTTTCACACTGAAAGGGACAGCCGTACTGGTTGTCCAGTACAAGTGTCTGTACAGGGAAGGATTGGAAATCTGAAATTAATATTTTTGGGCATTGATTGAGATGTGAGAATTATTAGTATTGCTTGTAAATCCACAGCTGTGTCTGCCCACGCGCACACCGGCATGCAAGCACGTCAGGCACAGAGTGGGGAAAATAACACACTCCACGGGCCACTCGAGTGCTTAGGGAGGAGTACTTTTTATTCATAATTCACAAACACAGTTCTGAGATTGATGATTTCTTTCTGTGGATCGAAACCAATGTGTGGTGATAGCAGTTGGGCTTATAGTGTGAAATACCCGTGAACAAGCGATTCAGTTGTGAGCATCGGGGAAGAATCTTTGTGTATCCCAGATACTTGCACAGTGATGGATGTTGACTCATCTTTTTTTTTTTTTAATAATGTACCACATTTTTTTTAAGGCCTGGTTATGGTCGCTGCATTTCTCTATTTCCAGTTTCCCGCTATGTAAGATAAGAGTGGTTTGTTTGTTTTTTCCTTTATGCTGCTTTACTCTCAGTATGCCTTTTCCATTTTTGTTCTGCAGTTTGCCATGTGGGTGGATGCTGTTATATTTGTCTTCAGCTTGGAAGATGAAGTTAGCTTCCAGACTGTTTACCACTACTACAGCCGTATGGCTAACTATCGTAACACTAGTGAAATTCCAATGGTACTAGTGGGAACGCAGGGTAAGTGCATTCTTTATTACACACGAACACATGGACTGTTCCAAGTTGGCTGTGCCGTGTCCTGTCCTTTTCCATCAGTGTTGTCCTACTCATTTGATCATGAGCGCTCGTGTTAAGTAGGAAGGTAGTCAGCAAGGTGACTTGCTGGCATCCAGGTTTCTTTGGCTGGCTTGCAATAGGGCTTTGGCACTGCAGGGACTGGTTTAGAAGGGGAAGCAACTCATAGAATCACCAAGGTTGGAAAAGACCTACAAGATCATCCAGTCCAACCATCCACCTATCACCAGTAGTTCTCTGTAAACTGTGTCCCTCAACACAACGTCTAAAAGTTCCTTAAATACCTCCAAGGTCGGTGACTCCACCACCTCTCTGGGCAGCCCATTCCACCACCTGACCACTGTTTCAGAGATTTAGTGTTTCCTAGAGTCCAGTCTGAATTTCCCCTAGTGTAACTTGAGGTCATTCCCTCTGGTCCTATCAGTGAAGAGGGCAACTCCCAGCTCACTACAGCCACCCTTCAGTGTAGTAGTGGCTTCCAGAAGCTAGTAAGTAACTGCTTTCCTCTCAGTAGGTTTTAATAAACATTTTCAGTGCCCATGTCATGGTGGTTTTTGCTGCTAAGCACACATGCTGATCCTGTGAATTGGAGCAGGTGAATCAGTTGTGTAAGTTCACAAGTGAGAGCTCTTCCCATAGCTTAGCAGCCTGAAGGTAATGAGCACTCCTAGAAGGCAGGCAAATGAGGGACTCAAACATTCAACAAATGGAAATGCAGTCTTTTTCCCTGAAACAAATCCCTACAAATCAGTGTTAATTTTTTTCTGAAATGCATTCTGAAGCAGCAACTGGCCTCATCTATTACATGAAGAGAAGCAGTGAGGGAAAATCCCTAGTAATATTTTGTTTTATTTTGCCATCTGAACTGTCTGCTTGATGTTTTCTGCCTTGCCTGTTTGCCTTGTTTGTGTTCCTGCACTGCAGTTGGTTTGCTCTGTGTTTGGAGTGGAATCAGAAGAGCGGAAGGTTCTCTGTATGTAGTCATGTGGGTGTCCTGCAATAAATTCTGACTAAATAGGACTTCCTGCACAGGTGCTGTGCTTCAGATGCCTTACTTCAGAGTGAAGCTGTTTTGAAGGCATAGCACAAGTTGTTTTTTGAGTTCCTTCACAATGAAGCATTGCTTGCTTCGTAATGCAAAGTTACTGTGCTAAGTTGGAGGGAGAACACAAGAATGAGTCTTGTAGATTTGATTTTGGACATCACCCCTCTTAGTGCTGGAGGAAGTAAGGGGAAGTGTGGGGAGCAAAGAAGGAAGAAGAGCAACAGGGCCTTAGGGGGGAAACAGATGATGAAAACACAAAAAGGGAAGTAGGTACCAAAAAAATTCCTAGGGCAGCAGAAATTGCAGACAAAAGCAGAAACAAACTTCTCTAGAGGGCCACGTGCTGTGCTTGATTCTGAAATGTACCCGTTTGATACCAGCTTGTTAGGTTTGACCAGTCTATTCAAAAGGATCTCTGAAATGAGGGCTCTCCCACGCTGCACCTCAGCCCTGAATTGGCTTTGCAAAGTTGGTGATTCTCAGTTAATTCCTGCTTGCGTGTTGTTGGCGCCCTCTGCTGCTTAAAAAAAGCAGCCTGCAGTTATGATGTGATTATTATCACTTCATAGAGTAAGCCAGCTCTCTGTTTGCTAGTTTTTGAAGCAAAGTCTGTGCTTGTGCAAATCTGACGTTTCTTCTAGGTGTTACAGTACTTCATGGTGCTGTTTCTTCCTTCCATTCCATTGATTCCCTGCTGAAAGCATACTGTTCTCACAAATGTGGGCTGCTTCATGCTTCACTCTTCAAGGGAAGTTTACTTATAAGCTAGCATTGCTGCTTTAGATAGCTTAAAAATCGTTTGATGCGTTTGTACTTAGCAGCCATTTGTTTTTCTAAGCATGTTTTGCTTCACAGCTCACATCCTTTCACATGAACATGTCCTCTTTTGGAACTGGGGGCCCAGATGTACTCAAGGTAACCTATAAGCACATCATTTTTCCTGGCTCTTAGGATCCATCAGTGGGGTGTGGATTTTAGTAACAAAGTGGATTGATGCCCTCTGTTTTGTAAAAGATTCTGGAAGTTACATGGTTTGTATTTCAACTGTATTGGCATCAGTAATTAGAAGACAGAGTTCTCAAATTGTGTTAAAATCTGTACATCTATGTCTTGTTGCTGCAGATGCTATAAGTTCCAGTAACCCACGTGTCATAGATGATGCCAGAGCAAGGAAGTTATCAAATGATCTCAAGAGATGCACTTACTACGAAACCTGTGCCACCTATGGTCTCAATGTGGAGAGAGTCTTTCAAGATGGTAAGGATGGCTTTTTCTCCTCCATATCTCACAGTGCTGTGTTGCCTAATACCACTTTCAGTCTAAAACATTTTTAGCTTCTTCGTTTTTGTTTTCCTGCTTTCTTTGGCGCTCGCTTGATATCAGCAAAGTGCTCGTGTTTTAAATCAGTAGTTGCAAATTGTCTTCCACGGTCTAGAAGTCAGAAATAAACCAAGAACGTTGATAGGAGCTGAGTAATCATTAGAAGTAATGCATGACTGTTATGTGTGGGCATTTAGAAGTAAACCTGGCTGCTTGGGGGTGGTTTAAAAGATGAAGAGTGGCAATGTTCTAGCCTGCCTTGTGAAAGGTATCATTGTGGGACATCTAAAAAGGGAATAACGAGTTCTTACCTAGAACTATTCCAGACAGTTAACCTAGTGGTGGAACTGTGGCTGGAGAAGCTACTCTTAAGCTTTCCTATGTGAAACGGACTTAGTGCACCCTCTAGTGGAAATCCAGCCCTGTGTCTTGGGACTTTTGCCTTCTGTTCTAGCAGTGGTATCTGAACGTATTGGTTCTGCAATTAGAAACCTTAATTATATCCAACTGCTTCTCAGAAGTCCTTAGTTCTGGGGGTGTTGCTCTGTGTTGTTGTTTTGTTACAAAGACTCAGAGCATATCAGAGCACGAAGATGGTACGTATCTGTGAGGATGACTTATGGGGAAAAGATGACAAACATTCTGATTTTTAAAAGGAAAATAATGGTATACTTAAGTCCAAATAAGAGTGTGCATAGGCAACCTCCTGGTGGGATCTCAGAGAAGACCATTTAAAGCTGTAGCTGTAATTTGCTCACTGAACTGGTTGCAGAAATTGCCATTTTCACTACCTGAATTTTCTATATTGAATTTGGGTTTATAAAAACCATTTGGGATTTTTGCTAGTGCATTGAGTGCTAGCTATAGTTAAATTTTCAATGACACATTCAGTGTACATTCTTCCTTTTCCTTCTTCTTTCTCGAGGAGTTTTTGAGAGAGAACTGTCTTTGAAATGTACAACAGTTTTACACACATCCTCCTTTTGTTTCAGTACTGCATGTTTGTGGGCATTCTACATGTATTAGTGTGTGCCCCTGGTGTAATTCA
This sequence comes from Odontophorus gujanensis, assembly GCA_013399175.1. Classification (NCBI taxonomy): domain Eukaryota; kingdom Metazoa; phylum Chordata; class Aves; order Galliformes; family Odontophoridae; genus Odontophorus; species Odontophorus gujanensis. The sequence continues at coordinate 15,669 of VXAB01008910.1, read as the reverse complement.
CTGAAACTGCCCGCAGTGAGGTGGGAGTTTATCCTACTGCCACAGCAGTTAGGAAAAGGTTTAGCTCTTAGTGGTTTTCAGTGTGGTTCCCTGCTGGGTTCTGCTTATCTTATCTTCTGGGATGCTGGTGTTACACTGGAGTGGCCCTCCTTTTTAACCTGAAGGAATGAGGCCTCCTCCTCATCAGGCTATTAGTACTTGAATGGACAAGACAAGTTTCTAGGTTTGTTTTGTTTTGTTTGCTCATAGCTGTGAAAGAAAGAGTTGTTGATCACTTTATGCATATAATCTCCTACAAATATTGCTGTATAAAGACATGGGGTTGCTATACTCATGAAGAGCACGTTCTGTGTATTGGAATTGTTTCTAGACTTTGCTTGCATATGGATGGATATCCTTACTTGGAGTTTGGGCATAGGATTAATACTTTCTATTACAATTCCAGGGTAGCTCATGCTCAGTGTTGCAATGCTGCAGTGTGTTTGCTTTGGTATCTCTGTAAAGGTATTTCACCTGCCAAGGGCCTGCTAATTTTGCTGCCCCGTGGTTTTGATGAATTTACTGATGGTGATAGGTGCTTTTTTTATTGCATATTGATGTTGCAGCAGATGAAATGGGGGATATCTGTTTTGATTTATTTGTTTAAGCTCCAGTGTTTTTTGTTGGAAGGGAATTTGAGTGCTATTTTAGTCAAGCCCAACACTGCAGTGATTTGCATCAGCTTTGATTGGCATCTATAGCTGAGGTTCCTAATGACCATACATCCAACACTGCCACCCCCAATTCCAGCTTCTGTTGTGCAGTATAAATTGCTGGTGTGGTGTTAAATCTGTTACTACTTATAAGCTTGGAGTATCTAAAACCTTATTATAGTTTCTAGTTACAGTAAACTTCCCTTTAACATAGTGGTTTATAGTTGGATTCCTGTTTTCCCCACTTGAAAGTGTTAGAATAATTTGAATGATCATGACAAGAATGTTACTCTGTTAGTTAAATCCAAGTGAGCTGTTTGCAAATCTTCCTTTCCTTACACTTGATAAACTCACCATGGAATAATGGACCAAAGTAGGTTCATGCTTTTGTAATATTAAGTTTTACCATGGTATCACACTTCTCTGTGCAGAAACATGTTACAAAAGCTGAGGCATTGTTAACGTGCTTCCGTAGCTCTAGTTAACTGTAATGTTTGAAGTTGAAAGCTGGTTTGTGAAGGGAATTTGTCAGGATGGTGGTTATTAGTTAGAAATGTGTACAGTGTTGGAGTGCTAACATCAAGAGAGTTTGAAACGTTTTAGAGGGGTGTTTGTAACCATTAGTGTTGTCCCACTTAGGCCTCATCTGTGATGCTGTTTGAAGTCAGAGCTGAACAAGCAGGCCCTGAATTTCACTCTTAAAATAAAGAGAAGTGGAGAATTCCTGTTCAGTAATGTGCTCGTAGCTCTTGGTGTTTGGAACTTGGGATTATTGGATAGGAGAATTCAGCTTTAAAGATGGGGTCAAGATTAGTACTTGATCTTGCTTCAGATCCCCTCATTAAGAATTAGGGGTTTTTCCTGCTTATCAAAATGGATTTTATCAATCACATTGGAAATGATTATTTTAATATTTCTTGTCAGCCCAGTATAGCAGTGACTGTACTGCCCCGGGATGCCTTTTTAATGACTTTAGCCTTCTTGAATTAGCTTGATGTACCATTAATGCATAAGAATTGCTTTTATTTCTGTTCACGATGTATTCATAATTGCATGGCTTTCCCCGGTTCATCTTCAGCCTTTTTTGACCCATTTAATTATGTGCTACGCACTTCTCTTACCTCACGGAGGGAAAGGCAGATGTGATTTCAGTTCAATATCGAGTCCATTACCAGGTTTTTCACTTCCAGATCTTGTGCTTGGGATGTCTCATTTCTGCGACCAACTGCTGTGTTCTGTGTCGTGCCTGCGAGGTGTACCTTGAAGTAGAAATTCTCTCTTACAGGATGGAAGATGACAAATTAGTCCTTGTAGGCCTGGGTTGCAGGGAATGGCTGTCGCTCGTTATCAGCATTAGTGAGTCACTTTTTGTGGATGTGTTTTCATTAAGAAACGTTAATCAGTCTAATGGGAAGTAAATAAGGTCCTACTCCTATCATGCTGACAGATTTTTGGGAGCAAGGCAGTATTCGCTCGTACGCCGAGATCTGGCCCTGAGGGGGCTTCAGTTCTGAAGTCAGAGGCTGAAGCTGTGTGCACCCAAAGTGCTGTGTGGAGCTTGAGAGCAGGTCCTCTGGCTTCTCTAATTACTGTGATTTCAGCTCTGTACAGCTGTGACCTTTCTGCAGCGTGCTTCTGGCTGTGGCTCGCCATCGGAAGTGACAGGCAGCTCTGATTACTCATTAGTTGGACTCGTCCAAGATGGATTGGATCAGCCCATTAAAACTTTGAGGGTTCCCCTCCCCCCAATGCTGCAACGATGTTGGGGCACAGATCATTTTGTTCAGAAGGTGCAGCTTCATGCTGAAACTGAAAAGGGAATATGAGTGTTACGCTGTCGTGTGTTATTTATTGGATATTAGGGACTGTTGGATATCTGATATGTGGTAGTGGTGATGCAGTGGGATCACCATCCCTGGAGGTGTTCCAGAACCGTGGGGATGTGGCACTGAGGGACATGGATGATGGACTGGGGTTGGACTGGGTGATCTTATAGAATCATTCTGGTTGGAAAGACCTCTGATTTCTTCAAATCTACGCTTGGAGTCGAAAGGGAATGGAGAAAATGAGAGAGAGATCTTCCCATGATGTAATTACATCCATTTTTCTCATTGTTGGAATTAAACTATAGGACCAGGAGGTATAATTCAGGGTACTTCACTGAAGAAGTACTTTGTGTTGCTCATGAAGTTCTGGAGGAGATTAGTTTTTAGCTACCATGTGTCGTTCATTAGGTTATACAGAGTAAACAGCAATCTCTGAAAGGCTTCTCATGTGCTTTTTATTTTAACTCTTAATTTGAAATATATGCAGTAAGGCATGTTACTTGAAACTTTGAATGCTACGGTGATGCAGAGTTATGATGTAATGGAGCAGGTGACAGCTTCTGCATTTCCTGAATAGAATAAATGGATTTAGTTCCCCGCAAGATAATTCTTCTCTAGATGGAAACAATGTTGGTATATTTCATTAAAGTATGAAAGAACAAGGTTTCTATGGCTGAAGATGGAGGATTGCTCCAGTAGTTTTATATCCTTTAATGCAAATACGAGAAGAAATTCTGGGGCAGGAAGCATGATGGTTGTTTGGTGGTCAATTGCTTTTTATTGGCAATAGACCCGAGGGTGAGAGGCATAAACAGCGTGTTTTATAGGTTCATGTAAGTTTTATTTGAGGTATAAAATGGTGCAAGCAGGTTCGTGTAACGTCTTGCAAACAGATCAGGGCAGTTTTCCATTAACACCAAAAGCTGACGCGAATGCAAAGAGCTCAAAACTTAACTCTGTCAGCACATCTGAAGAAAGGACAGCATCTTCTGCCCTTAGTTTTTGTTAACTATGAGATTAGAGGTGATAGTTAAGCCCTGCCTGGACGCCTACCTGTGCAACCCTTTCCTGCTGTATCCTGTCAAGCTCTAAGTTACCTCACAATCACTTAATCTGATTTCTCTTCCTTAGATTTGTACCAACAAATGTGAAGGCAGCGTGCTAACACCTCTTCTGCAGTGATGCACCTGATATTCTGTACAGCTCGCCTCAGTACGTCATCCCTTGGTCGTTAGTTTTAACTGTCTTCTGCGGATTTAGCTGTTGTTAGTGCAAAATGACTTTGACGCAGTACTCCCACGGCACACCTGGGAATGAAATCGGTGCCCAGGGCAGAACTGTCAGCTTTCTGAGCAAAGGCCTGGGCAGTCTGCTGAGATTTCCCAAAGAGTAATTGTTGCTCTGATGTATTTGCTGTTTCTAGCACGTAGCGTGCTGCAGCTCTTTCACTGCAGCTGTAAAACTACTAAAAATATGTCAAAATGCCAATACCACGTGAGTATGGCTCTTAGTTCCTATAGCTTTTGTCTATCCCTGCTTGTATCTTAATCTCACTTAGTAGCATTTTTTGTAGTGTGCTTTTTTTCCCCCCCTCACCTGATAAAGGGATAATTTTGTCAGAGCGATCAAACACTTCAAACTTGTGTAATCAGCGACCCTTTGTGATGTTTTCTGTTGTGTAGCAAACATCTTAAACTTCAAAGTTTGTTATTAGCATAGATTGTTCTTCAAAGGCAGGTGTCTGAAATGCATTGCAAATCACTCCCTTTCAACTAATCCGTATGCATATGCAAATCCTATTGAGACTTTGCTTCTCTGGGCTGAGCGCATGTGTATTCAGAATTTAAAAGCCTGAGTTGAATACATGGGGGTGGGGTGTGTATGTAGTAAGGCATCAACCTCTCTGAATTCCTCCCAGTGCCACAGAGCGCCAACACTGCTGCCAAATTGTGAAGCTATGTGGTTTTTTCTTACAGTACAGAGAGAGAGTTCTTACAACTGCTTGCCTCTAACTTTAATCTTGAACTTAGTATGTGTTTTTTCCAGTGTCAGCATAGCAGACCTTGAGGTATCTGGGCACACGGGATGCTGCTCTGTTCAATGTCTTCTATACTGCCCTACCACGTGTGTGCCCTTTGGATAGGCTGAAAATGGTTTTCACTGCTACAAAAACCATTTTGAATGTAGAGATTCAAAGCCCCTTGCCTACCTGCAGTTAATGAAGGAATATTACTGGCAGAGTCTGAAATATTTTTTCCATAGAAGATTGGATTTTGTGCATAAAACTTTCTAATATTAGTGAAGACAGGTCATTACTGGTTTCAAATCCGTCTCTGCAAGCTCCAGAAGTTGGGTGCGTGCAAGCGATGCCTCTGTTGGTGATACTTCTGTCCTGAAAAGATAATAGTAATTGAGGAGTAAATCAGCTTCAGTCTAGCATACGTACAATTGACTTGCTGCCATCATTTATGTCTCTTCTGATGGCTGGTACGGTTGCTTGTGTCTTAGGCTTCGTAATTTACAGTCTCACAGAAATGTATGTTTATATTTAAGCTGAGCAATAGCGCAACTAATGAGAAATACAGGAAATTTATAGCACTTGGTGACTGACTGGATAAGTATCTGGACATTAATTGAAATCTGAGGACTCCCAGCTGTCTTTCAATTAAAAATAAATAAAAAGGTATCGCTTTGAACAGACAAAACTCTTTGCTGCGTGGTGTTTTGAAAGCATTCTTCACGTTTATATGAAAGACGTTGTAACTGGAGAGGTGAGAGGCTGGAAGTTTGTTTTTGTCACAACAATTTGCCAGTCTGTGGATAACTGTTACATAGCTGCCCGTAGGAACTGATTAATCTGCATGTATAGGAGGATCATTTTGTTCCTTGCTTTACAATCTAAACTTGGAATCAATTGTCTTTTCCCAAAATACACCCTGTATGGGATCAATCGTGTCTTTTGACCATCATTCAGTGTGGAGATGTGAGTGCAGTCAGTAGTGCCCCGGTCAACAGAGGGACGCACAGCTCTATCTGCTGGGCAAGGAACATCTGGATAAATACTTAATCTCTGTTAACAATGCCATTGAACTGGTTGTCTCTAAAGAGTTGGCATAGCGTGCTTCTGTGCTGTCACTTTGTAAATGTACCATTCTTGCTGAAGCTTAGTCTTGTAAAAATGTCTAAATTTTCCCATTAAGTGCTTAGAAAGTAATAAAACTAAAGTCGTTAGCCTTCACTCATCAGATCTGTATCCAGGGAAATATTCTTTGTCGCAGTCAATCTGATCGAGCGTTTGGCGCTTATATCATTCGAATTCATTCTCTGGAAATGGACCTTTGAAGGTAAATTGCATTAAGTAGGGCAGTTTAAATTTTTAATACAACCTTATTGTAACAGTTAGCAAATGATGGAAGTGCCACGGGGTGTGGGAGGCCAAAGTGCAAAGGCATGTTTTGTGAGATTGATGTTACGTGCTGCGTGGCACGTCTGGACTACTGACCGTGGCAGTTGGGCGTGCGTAGTAGCCACAAAACAAATCAATCTGTTAGACTTTGGAGTGGATTAAATGGCTTTACATCTGGTTTTGGATCGGTGGAGGTCAGTTTGGTAAGGCGTTAACTTCTTCGGAAAGTTTAGCAGCCATCTTAGCCAGGAACATTGCATCATTTCGTGTCCCTGCACGTGTGTTTGTTCATTGGATGCGTTGGGAGGGGCCTCTAGAGATCATCTAGTCCAACCCCTCCGCCAAAGCAGGTCTCCTAAGACTTTTTAACCTTGTCTTTAACGTGGTAACTCTGAGTGAGAAATGATGGGATTTATGACACGATCCCATCGGAATGGAAAGATTGGTAAATCCACGTGCGAAATTCTCAATGCAAGTGTCTGACACTGTGTTTGCCTTAATAAATCTTCAGGCCATATGCTTCTGCTTGCAACACAGTTTGTGTAGTGAGTAAAACTTGAGTTTATTTTTTAATTTTGTTAGATGCCAGATGCTATCCAGATTGTCTAGCAGATTTATTGGCATATTTGCTTACCTAATCTTGAGAGACAGAGATTTGCATCAGTGTTAGGAATAAGAGAGATGTGTTGTTAATCATAGTTGCCTGTGTAAATAAGGAATGTATGTATTGGTATTGATTAGAGATGCTAAATGCTGAGCCTTATTTATGTGACTGTATTTTTATGCCTGGTAAAACAAGAGTTACTCTTTGAAAGCAAAGGGGAAACGTGAATTTCAATGCGAATATCACAAAAATATCAAAGGTAGCATTAAATTGCCATTTTATGTTTGTTCTTAATGGGAATTTGATTTAAAATATTGCATAAAAATTAGTACTTGCCCATTATAGCTGAACTTAATTATAACCGAAATGGTGTTTCATAGTTTAGAATTCATGTGGTTGTATGTACGTGTCCTATTCACTTGCATTATGAAATAGCCCTATAGTTCTTGAAAACTATTTGAATCTGCATTTATAAAATCATTTTAATAGAGTTGAGGGAATTGTGCATTTAGTATTAAGTTATAACTTTAACATCTCTTGAGGAGCCAGCGTCATATATTCAGCAAAACTTTCAACTTTGTGATGTTTGTGTAATTTCACTCAGAGACACCTAGACAGGCTGAGCAATGGGCCCAGGAGAACCTCGTGAGCTTCAGCAAATCCAAATGGGAGGTCTTGCACCTGGGTTGTTTGCTTTTATTCAGTAAATAACTTGTGTAATTGCTATATCCAATCGCAAATGGTTTAGGAACCAATGTTTCTGCATTACAGCTCATACGTGGTGTGCTGAGCTCTCCTTTTAAAAGAAGTATAAAAGTTATCTAGTCCATAAATTGAATGACTTTAAAATAACAGGCCCAATGGCTTTATAAGTGGATGCTTACATTACTGCTTCCCACTGAAAAGCATTTGTGGTTAGTGCTTGCTCTTGCAGCTATTACTGCTGTCCTGCAACACACAATTGTGGAATCGATTTATTTTTATTGAAGGCAGTTATTACAAACATGGAATGTTAGGCTAAAATACAACACTGTGAATAGGGAAGCTGCTAGGTAACTTAACTTGCCACAGCCTGCTTTTCTCAAGCAGAGTTTTTCATGTGAAATAAACAAGCTGTCGTTGGCAGGACTTGCAGGGCAGAAGCAGATTCTTTTTGCTCATCTGATGAAATGTGGTGTTGTTGATGTATATCGGTTACAATGGTGTATTGGGCTTAGGTGGCAAGGTTTTGGTAGCAGGGTGAAACCGATGAGAGTGGCAGTGCATCTATTACAGACGGTTAGCAGGTGATGTGAACCGAGCAGAGTGTCTATGCCAAGGCATTGTGGTGTGCCATACCAAGTGGTCCATGAATGTGGGCTTGCAGGGGGGAGGGGGGGATTGCATTGAGATGGAGGTAATCTTTATGTAAACTTAGTTTTTCCCATTAGTTAAAAAATAGCTTTTGGTGTGTTTTTTTTGTTTTTTTTTTTGCCCCTTCTGTTGTTTTTCAGTCATCCATGAGCATTCCACCTTCAGTGGAAAGCTAGATTTCCTGTAAGGGGAACAAAATTTAGTGCATGTCCTTTGCGTTGTCCAGGTTTTAACCGAATCCAGTGTTTTCTCTTACTCAGACACGGTGAAAAATAAATCGTCTTGGATGCGATTTGATGGGAAACCAATTTTTATTTAAATTTGTGGTAATTCGAGAAGGCTGTTTTCATCTCCTTTAAAGCCACGCTGCTCTCTTAGCAGTAATAAATGGGAAGTATCACCAGATTTCAGAAGGATTGTATGCCCTTTCATTACTTGGAGTGTTCCTTAGTGAAAAGCAGTGTAAAAGGCGCAGCGGTAACTCTATTCATCGCCTCTGGGGGAAGGAGAGCAGTGATGAAGTTGTTGGTCACTCTGGACGTTTTCCAGGACCTGCCTTAAAAACGAGGAAAGCATTTCTCAGGCAAGATGAGATTTCCCTAAATGAAGCCATTGTGCAGCACAGAGGTACCTTTGGATTTGAAGTTTGGGAAGGTGGAGCTAGGTGAGACAGCCTTACCTTGAGTCTCCAACTTCTCAGAAGGAGTGTTTTCCCCTCAGGCCTCTGACTTTCTTGTCAGAGTACAGACTTGAATGAAGCTGTGCTAATGAGATTTTAGAGACCCAGCTGCCCCTGCCAAAGCAGCCTGATGCTTCTGCACGAGAAGTTGACATATGAACAGCCCTTTGAACTGCTGAAAGACAACTCTGTCAGATCAGTTACTCTGGCAACAGCGTTTCTAATGGTGATTAGCTCTGAAATTGCACACAATGAGGAGTTGGTTCATTACGGAGGCCTAGTTCTTGGTTTCAGGGACAGGGTTGACCTGATATCCCCACCTCGAGTGCGTTTGGACTTGGGGAAAGGCATCCCATCTTCCTCCATACTGCTGAGTGAAGAATAGGAAAGCTTTGTTTGGCATCTGAGAAATGGGCATGGTTTTCACCGCCAACAGTTAACTGAATGCGTCTGTGAAGGAACCGTGGTGGTTTGCATACAGATCTGCACAGCCACGGGAAGCATCGCAAGAGCAAGTGAATGCCACAAGGCCCCTTCCCAGCTGCTCCACCACCAAACCTTCCTGCTTTGCTGCCCTTCCCGTCCAGAGGGAATCAAGTTAGTGGGAGCTGTGTACTAATAGCAGTTTGGAAGGGGCGGGAGGTGTGAGGTTGGTTGTGGTGAGCTGGGTCAGGCGGTGAGGAAGAGACGTTCAAGTGAGGAGCTTGCTATCCCAACCTGCACACCTTACTCGTCTTCCAGATGTGGGATTTCACATGCTTTTGATTAATGAGACCTTAAAGCAAAATATATTTTCTCGTCATTCTAGTTTGTGAAATTAAATTTGCATGTACAACAAAGAGGCATCAATCTTTCCCAAAGACCAAATATTTGCTAAACGTAAATTTTCCTGCTTTATAACTCTAAATATTCTTGGCATATCCCTGTTTATTATCAGATGAGTTCCTAACGTTGAAAATGAGTTGTATTTGCTTTATGCCTTTACGTAGATGACTTTAAGTCTCTGTTAGCTTGAATGTGAAAGTAGAGAGAATGCAGTTTGTGTTTTCTTCTTGAATAGCTAAAATATTTGTCTCTTACTTGATTATTGTTGATACTTGCCAAGCAGATTAAGTTGTCGTTCATTTGTTCTACAAGCATACCTCAGCAAATATATTTACACTAAATTCAGAAGCATGGAATAACATTTTTGATGACACCTGATGTCTGCAGGACTAAAATATTTGTGCTTTCCTTTGTTCACCTTAGAGATCTTTGCTTGCATAGCATTCTCTGGACTGATGTTCCAATTAAAAACGCTTCGGTATTAATCTAAAGCTTTTGATGCTAAGCAGTCTTAAATTGACTAATGAAATACGCTGGTTAGCTTGTATTAATGGAGCTGCTGAAGGATTTGCACGTACCATGGTTTACAACAGGTCTACCTGAAAAACAGTGATGTATGCTTGTCAGCAGAGGTCCCAGATGGCCACTCAGTTGCCTGAACTGCTTGTTGCTGCTGCTGTTGTTGGGAAGACTGTATTCATGCTGATCTTTGATAGAGATACTCGTAACAGTGGTGCGAACCTGGACTTTGGTTTAAGGATTCTTCCTAACGTAGAGTAGCTAACAAGTTGTTGCTTTGAGACATAACAGAGATGTAATAACAGAAACAGGCTTGGGGGCTGAAGTGTAGCTGGTCTCTGGTGTTCTTACAATTACGGTGTATTTCTCTTCTGCTTCACAACCATTTAACTGTGTATTTTTCCTCCCTAACTACTGCGTCTGAAGATCTCAGCAGCAGGAGTTAGCAGGTCCGTGGGGTTTTCAGTGCCAGCCATTTTAAGTTTTGTGTATTCCTGGGCTTTTTTCTCGGGAATAGAAGGTGTAGAAAATGTGATTTTGCAGCAGCACTGCTGAGGAGAGATATGCTGAACCCCTTTTATTGACTTCTGATAGGCAAGATTTAGGTTTCATCTCTTCTCTCAAGGTAGCTTTAGAAAGAGCACAGTGGGTCTTTTGACAGTCCAGCGATTGCCCCGCAGATGATCAGTCACATCTTTCATATGTCGCAAACTTTGAAGGGTCACGGTACTCCTTTAGGTACTTCAGAAGCTCGAATCCCCTTAATATCCAAGGGCAAGTAGCCCTGAGCACTTGAATATTGAATGCAGTCTAATTATGGAGTGGCAGCTCCATGACTGCAATGAAAGAAGCAAAAACTGCTTGGTGTCTGAAAGGAGAGCAGGTCGCCTAATGAAGGAGGGGGAGAGACAGGAAGGATCGTGCTCTGGTGGGGCTCGTTGCCGAAATGGAGGAGGAATTGGGAAGGTTTGTCAGCTCAGATGGGGAGTTCCATTAGGGGGCATGTCATGTTTCTGGCAGAGGGAAAGGCTGTGAAATTTGAGGATAAGAATGGTCTCTCTTAAAATGGGTAACCCAATTTTAAGAAGGTAACCTTAGATCTTCCGCTGTAATTTAACATTTTTGCAGTTCACAGGATAATTTACCCTTGGTGCTGGTCTGTTACCTTAGGAGTACAATATCCAGCTGCCAGTGATGTTACCCTTCATGTTATATGCTATATCATGCTATATGCTAATATACGTATTTATATGGATGACATTTTGCTTTATTACAAATCTTGTCTTGACTATTGAGCTTGCCCTTTGTGGTTGTGTTTACAACATCTACAGTTTGAGCACTGCAGCTGAGCATCCCACCTTCCTCCTGTGCTCACCTCCTCCAAGAAGCAGGAGCACCCCTTGGCAGTCAGTGTCTGTGCAGATGACACTGAGACGAGCTGATAAAGGTCTATCTGCTTTTGTAGTGCTTCAGCTAGTGTTTGTGTAATCCATTTGTGTAGGTAAGTTCAGACTGCCTTGGGAATGTTTTTTGGTGAATTCCTGGAGAGAGGACTGGGCAGGACTGTGTTAGGTGATTTGCAGCACTACATTAACTGACCTATATTCAGACTCAAGGGACGAAATAAATATTTTCAGTGACTAATTACCCCTCCCAGGGAGAGCAGAAGATTTTGCTGAGAAGGTAGAGCAGTTTTAATTCAGTTTTGGTCTTAATTTAGCTCTTTACAGCATGATGAAGACAAATCTGTTTGCATGTGTTAAAGTCTCTGACCTTAGGTTTGCTCTCTGCGTCCACTAATGTGGCTTAAAATATTTTAATATATGACTTTCTAGAGTCAAGATCAATAAACCAATGGTTCTGAAATGACAGAGTGCTACGATATTCCTCTGTAATTTAAGCATGATTAGCTGATGAAGGTTATGATCAATATGGCAGGGGAAAATAAATTAATTGATATCATCCTTTCAGTATGATGAGGGGCCTATTGCAGGTGGAATGTAACTAATGAAGCTGCTTCTTAGGTACAAGCCATTTTTTATACAATATATTCTCACTAAATCATGGTCACGCCATCATTCATTTACGTGAAGAACAGAAGCCACAGACTGGTTTGTTATTAAAATTGCATTTGAGAAGGAATTGTATGCTTACACTGCTAAACAATATCTCTGCCTACTTTACAATGTATTGAGGAATTTACATAATTATCTTTTTATGTTCTCTGAATAATACAGATTGAGTACTGTTAGTTTAATCACAGCAAGTTTCTATGTGACTTCTTAAGTAGATGCCAACAATCATTGCAGTTCTGCCTCGCCGACCTGGTTTGGCTGAGACAAAGCAAGTGACTGTGGCCTCTGCCACAGAGTTTCAGTGCAGTGTCTTGGTTTTTAGAGTAAGAAATAAGTCCTGGTGTGATCCAGCATGAGTTCATGTGCTCAGTGGAGTTTGAAAGTTGGGGTTTGCATTAATTAATCTTTTGGATGTAGAGTTAAGCTGTGCATATATATATATGTGTATATATATATATATTAACCAGTCTGCTAACCTGTAGATGGAGATATTAATGGCAATAATTACATGAGTAATGCCTCGTAGTTTGTTGCATTGACTCATGATGATGTCAAAGACACATGTTGGTGGTATGGCTGAAGAGGATGAACTTTCCCACTAATATTCTGCTCTGTTTTGCTCCTGTGCAGCTAGTGTGTGAGTTCCTGCTAGTATTCTCTGTAACTTGCACACCTGAATTTTCCCCTTTTGTTTCAGCATTACTGGTTTAGTGGTGCTTATCTGGTGGGCTGGGCTAGTGTCATCCACATGGAGAACAGAGCTGTTGCCTCTCGTGGAACATATGGTAAAGAGCTAGCATCTGTCATCCTCTTTGGATGTATTACACTCAGTTTTTGAAGCAGCCTTTAACAGTGGGGAAAAATGATGCTGTACCCTGTTCTGTATTTTGTATACTCTGCGTATTTTTGTCTCAGCATATTTTTCAGTGTAGTCTGTAGCTTATCTGCCTGTATGTTTTGTTCTGTTTTGTTTTCAGTTGCTCAGAAGATCGTTGCGACGAGGAAGAAACAGCAGCTCTCAATTGGACCATGCAAATCCCTGCCAAACTCTCCAAGTCACTCATCTGTGTGTTCTGCCCAGGTTTCTGCTGTACATATCAGCCAGGTATAGCTTAAAATCAGTGCTTACCTTAAAAACCGAGCCAATAGGTTGCTTTTCATCTAGTGTATGTAATGTCATTGCTCATCTTCCTGCTTGATACAGGTAGTTGGCATTTCCTGAAAGGTATCAGCGATCTGTAGTTTAAAGAAGCATTGTTAACTGTCTTGACTTTGTTTCTCGTAACCTCTGTGGTGAGTTACTTTGGCTTGAAACCACTTTTCATAGTGCTGATTATGCCCAGCAGCCTGCTGCTCTCAGCAGACCAGTAGCAGTTACACCAGTAGGGTTTGCTGTCTGGCTTTTTAAAATTACTCACGATGTTTTTGGTTATTGGTCTCATAATTCCTGGTGTATCTCAATGGTTTGCACTGGAATTTTACTTTTGTTACCTCTCTGTACAGTTGCAATTGCCTGTCTCTGTTGATTCTTAATTGAAACGATCCCACCTAATGGCACGGCGGTGTCTGTCACTAAATACAGGAAAATGAAACAAAATGCTGCCTTTATTTATGGCAGGAAAATATGCTGGCCTTGATGCCATAGGTATGGCATTTCTGGAAGTGTTTGGATAATTAAATTTTTTAGTGTGCACAATTTTTACCCACATGCATCAATACTGACTTGTATATTTCCACTGTGATATCTTCCCTCAGTGTCTTTTTCTACTGACAAGTCATAGTCTGTGTATATCCACAGAGTGGATAAATACAAACTCCGTTGATCATATACAGGGCTTCCTCAGCCAGAAGAGCTGTGTTCCCATTGTGCTCTTTCACTCTTGGTAGTTGGATTTATAGGGCATCTTGCTGGCCCCTCCAGTGTGCCACCAGAACTATGACCTAATGTCCTGATTTTCACTGAAGCAATTGGAAATGCCAGCTCTCCTGGCAGATTTAAGTCTTAATTCAGTAATACATGGAAGAGATGTCTTCTGATGTTACGTAGCATTCTTGAGCAGCCCATTTCACATCTTGTTCTATCAACCCTTTTGCATTTTAGCAAAATCACTGTAGTGAAGAACTAGTCTATCTTTGTGTGGGAGAGGATTGTTTTCTCTCGTTTGATGTGTCAGTGTCTTTTAGAAGCACTCTCTTTAAATTTATGCCGCCAGATGAAGGTTCTGGATCTCCAGGTCTCATTTTGTACCCTAATAGAAGCCGCCACCACCCAGTTAACTCTGCAGGTGTGGATTCTAGTTTAGCCTTAGAGTTCTTTGCTGTGCTCTACCCAAGTAGCAGCCTCAGATTGTGATTCTCACTTCTGCTAATTATGGCAGAATAGATTATTGAAATTCAAATCCTTTTTTCTGTAACAGGTGCTAAGGTAAGTGTGACTCTTCTGAAGAACTCTAGCACCTCATGGTGATAAAGTAAGTCCCTCATGTGGAAAGATTTCCTTGGGTTCTTGATGTATATGACATTTACCCACTTTCTGACCAGGTCATTTCCATTAGCACTTGGAAGCAGTCCACTGTAAAATGCTTTTCTCCTGATCAAAGTCCTTTAGACAGTTCTATAAGCTCATACTTTTAGAACAAGATGAGTTGTGCTGCTTGTATTGATTATCTTTGGTACTGAGACTCATCGTATTCAGTGGTTATGTTTGAATGGCACAGTTTCCAGTAGTGATCTTATTTTTGGATCTGATGAAGACCTCTATTACTCTGCTGATTATCATATAGTTTTCCAAGATATCCTACAGAGGATAGGTGATGCCTTACACAACCCAATTTTAACCAAACACACCTCTGTTCTGCATTTTCTTACAGCAGCTGTGGTTGACCTTCTTGTTGGTAAAGCTTGTTTGGTTAAGAACATCAAATATCTCTGTTCTTAGCAGTTTCCTACTCAAGGACACTTTGGACAATAGCAGCAAATACCAAATTCTAGACAGATGTTTCACATACAGAGCAAACTGCTTGCCAGGAATAAGAACTGTTTGGGAAAATCAAGGTGCCTTCTTGTGGTAAGGATCTGTGACATCTATTCTTATAATCTTGAGATAATGTTCTTTACCACATTTGTTGGCTGACATAAGTAGTTGACAGAAGTAATTGCAACTGTGACCAAAGATGCCTGTCTCCTGAGATTGATGTCATGCCATAAACCTGCTTTGTGTCTCATTGCTTTTGTGCAGCACGTAATGGCAGTAGGACCTTGTTTAGGGTGAGTTCCTATCCTAGACTTAAAAGCACATTACAAACACAGTTCCAAATATAAGATGTTCTTGGGGAGAATTTACCATCTCAGATCTTGACGAGAATATTGAGTAGTGTACTTTAGCACATCTCTTTGGATGTGACAGTGTTTCAGTGAGGTTTCCCACCATCAGTCAGAAATGCTGTCTTTGAACTGAAGTGTTTTGTTATTCAATCAAATCACATTCAAATCAATAAGAGACTATTCTGCATAGTCAGTTTTTCTTTCTCGTTTTTCACGTCATTGCAGAAGAAAAAATAAGAAGTGAAGATTGTGTCTAGTACCATTGCAGCATGCATCATAATGATTTCTATGTACAAGATTAATTCTAAGTAATCTGTAATGTTCATTTAAAATAAATGTTTTGTATATATATATTTGTAAGTACAT
>VXAB01008909.1:49788-64390 GCA_013399175.1 Odontophorus gujanensis | reverse complement strand
TGAAAAGGATAATGAGAAAGCCTGAAATGTGTATGCTATAAAATGCATTTGCATGTTAGAAATAGTAGAATGGTAGCGATGGTTTAGCAAACCACAATATAAACCATAGTGGCAGCAGTGTGGAGAGAGGTTTTGGAGGAGAACTACACTTGGGACAGGAATAACTAACTGTGCAAATAAATACAAGGATAAGAACAACTGGGTGGGTATGTTCTACAGAGAAATACCAAATCCATCATAAACTGCATATAAATCAGCCTGTTGTGAGAAAGGCAAACACTCACCCTAGACAAGCACTGGATGCATCTTTTGAAGAGTGGCTCATCCTTTCCTCTCTGATTTTGCAAGAAGACACTAACAATGTGTCACTGCATCTCAGCTGGAAGATGTAATTACCAGCAAAGGGACTGTACCTTCTTAAATTGCCTTTGGCTGCTTCTGAATATTAAAAAACTGCTGCTATGTCTCAAAGGGAGAAAAAGAAAAAAAAAGGAGAAAAAAGCACAGTATTAAGCTTGCCTGTTTACTTTTGGCCCTTTTTAGTTGAAGTCATTCATGAGGTGATGAAGACTGATTTCCTAAAAGCTTCCTGACTTTCACTGCTTGATTACGTTTCCAGGCAACTCCAGCACAAAGTCAAACAGTAACCTGAAATCAACATATTAAATTCACACGTTTGGCTTTGCACTGAAGTTGTGCAAGAGGCTGCAGCTGCTTAGAAATGAGTGAAAGATTGGTAACCTCAAATATGACATGACACTTGGGAATTCCATGTTCTGAGCCAGCTCTTGCACACTGGAAAGTCTCAAGGTCCGTGCTACAACAGGTCTAAAATGGTACTAAATAATACCATCACTAGTCCAAAAAAGAGAAGGAGCAACAGTAGAGATGTTATGTAAACTTTGGGAGGAGATTTCTGAACAGAATATTACATTCTTTTTCCTACACCAGTTTTGACCCAACCTAATGATGCTAATAGATCCTATGGAGCTACAAAGCTTCTTGGTACACTGATTCTCTTAGCAGTTACTCAGTGAAAGTAAGTTTCAAAGGTACTAAATTATGCCATCGATATATATTTACTTAACATTATGACAGATTCAAAGGTACTAAATTATGCCATCGATATATATTTACTTAACATTATGACAGATACTGTATTAGATGTGTATTAAGATCTTCTGAGCAAGGTTGAAATTAAAGGAGTTAAGGGAAAGAAGGATTGTGATGCACCAGAGTGGCGCATTATTTCTTTAATCATGAAAGCCAGAAAGATTCACTTACAAGTGTAAGGTAAAAGCCTTTCCTGTTGTTGGTCCCAGCACCACTCAGAGGGACTTGAATGACCCTGAATTTGTTAGCTTTCATAATGTGCTTCCACCCCTCCAGCATTTGTATTTTCTTGCTTGACTTTAACTTCTTTCCTATGTTCATAAACTGAGAGAGGATCTTCTCTAAGCTCTCACATCTCTTGCCTATATTAAGATATTTTAAGCTCTAAACCTCTAGTAAATTTAATGGATTTAAACCATTTGAGGAAGACAGAAAAAAAGCCAACAAAATGCACCCAAGCTGAACACTTTTACACAAGCTTTCTATTTGATACAACTTAAAGCTTATTTTAAAATGGCTTAAGAACTCCAGAATGAGTTCAATCACAGCAAAAAAATGTTATTTCCCGTTGAGTAAGGAGGTTGGGAAAGGATGGGGAGTGCAAGGGATGGAACAGGAAGAACTAACGCACACTGAAGCATAAAAATGTTGCAGTAAGGTCTGCTTTGTTGGAAAGAGCTTCAGAGTCCACTAAACTAAGAGGCTGAGCTACCAAACTGTGCTGGGAAAAATGATCATAAAGATAGTAGGGCTATAATGACAATCATAGTTATGTATGAACCTTGCAGAATAAGCACAGCAATTTAATAAAAGAGATGCTTCTGCATGGTGTATGGTGGACCCGATTAAACAATTCCTCTCTAAAATATCTGCATTACTCTTATTTGAAAATATACGCCTTATCTGTGGTGGCAGAGCAGTTCTTTCTTACTTGTTGTCTAATCCATAAGGCACTAATCCTTAAGCACTACCTTCTCTCCTAGATCTATCAGTCTTTGTAGACTGTGATGCAAGTAATTCCTGCAGATAATTCCCTCTTTTAATCTGGCATCTTCAGAAGGACTGGAAATATGCTCCTTTACTGCCCCTTAATTCTGCTTACCTCCTCATTTTTCCAGACAGATTTTAAACAGGATGGACAAACCTGAACAGTGCAAATACCAGAGCAACAGATGGCAGGAAAGATAAGTCCTCCCTGCCTCAGGTGGGAAAGGAAAAAGATACATCCCTTGAGGATCCAATCCATGCATGGATTTGGAGAGATGTTCACCCTTCAAGCAATGGTTCCAGTCCTCTTCCTCCTCTTAAGGATGCACTGCTCTCCCTTATTAGTATGCTGAGGCCTGGCTTCCTCTCTCTCATTTCGATATTAACATTGATGAAGGAACACAAGCAATGTTGAAATGGAGTTTGATATTCCAACATTTCTGTTCTCTGAGGTAATTACAGACAATTCCCAACTTTCATCTATGTGCCTATCATTTAGGAAATGATATCACTGGATCATGGTAATCAAAACATAGCCTGATGTAAGCATTAATATCTAATTTAAATTAAACTTTCATCTTTTATAAGTGCACCACAGTGATGCATCCTCTTGCAAATGCATGCAAACCAGATGTCCTAAATTCAGTGAGCTGGTCAGTGCTGACATACAGAAGTAAAGCAGTGTCCATGCTATGGCTGTATCAGACATATAAGGCGATGTTCTTTGTCACAACTTTGTGTTTCTGTTTATTTGGTAAGCCTTGCCTGTTAAAGTAACACATTTGCACAAAGAGTTCTGCAGTAGAAGTACCCTTTCCTGAGATGATACTTGTTACATTCACATCATATGGAGAGAGAAGTTGATTCTGCTCACTAAGAAACTGAAATGTACTGTCAAGAAGATACACAGTTAAGAAGCACCCTTCCTGAATGCTGTGAGCCTACAGCTGTTGTTAAAGGACACATTAAGATCCCGGTTTCAAGAAAAAATAACCCGTTGTTAAGTCTCTACTGATCCTCTCAGATTGCAGTTGGTATCCAAGCAGACAGAAAGGGCTGACCTGCTCCTGCTGATGCTGCTAAAGCCTGTCCCCTCCTGTGGTACCACATGGAGGCTTTAGGAAGCCAGGAGCCACAGCTCTGAATCCACAGCAGGCTTTATGACATTTACTCACAATTACTCAGCAAGGATGCTGATGCTCCAGACACAGATTTTGCAGTGTGCCGGTGCATCTCAGAGCAAGATGAGCACTCAGCTGAGAAGCCTTTAACCTCTGCAGTGACTGCTGCACAAGAGGACAAGCTTTAGCTTTCAGTGAAGACTGTGGAAGGATGTATAAATGAACCCCTACCTGCACAGCCTGCCAGTCCTTCCTTTGTTTCTCACAGCCCCTTCTGCTACTTCAGCCTTTCCCTCCATCCCTGTGAAAAGGAGTAAAGGCAATGTCGCTGTGGCCTTGTTTCAGGTAGGTTTTTGAATGGGTCCTGAAAGCTTACTGGTGTGAAAGCAATATACTTTGCCCTCTGGATATAAAGAGTTAGGGCTTTCAATCAAAAAATATTTGAAAGCTGTAATGTTCTTACTGTGTTCTCACTGTAAGATCTCATTTAGCAGATCTATATAATTTTGCTCTGAGGGACCTCTAAGCTGATTCAGCAACAAAATAAAAACTTTGTCACTGGCCTTCTGTGCTGCCACCTAAAGTTCCCAAGTTTGGAAATACAAGCAAGATTGTAAGCACATATCATTTTGAGAGTTACTGTGTAGAGTATGCCCATTGGCAAGATGTGTAAAAGGATACTACCAAGGAGAGCCAAAGAGAAACCAGAGGTAGATATGGCACTTACATACACCAGTTTTAGCTCCAGCCCATCCACGACCTCCTCAAAACATTCCTTTTTCCTGATGACCTGAAGTCATTCAGTACAAGAATGGGTATTGGGAACACAAAAGGCAATTTTTTTTTTTTTTTTTTTTTTTTGAGATTGCTGCTCGCCTGAAGGTCTCCAGCTCCACAGCAAACAAAGGGCTTCTAAGTCTTTGTCAGTAGCCTATCCCCACTCTCAGGAGCAGTGTTACTGTTCTGCTTTCACTGTTATCTGCACTGACATCTATGATCAGATATCAAATCAAAAGAAAGCAAAAATACACAAATGCAAATGCACTGATTTCATGCTGTTCAGAGGTACTGCTGTGAATCTCACATAGCTCAAAAGATCTCAAGCAACGAGCACAGCATTTATTTGCCATGCTTTGTTTTGTCTATTCATTAGCTCAGCAGTCTTTCTGACATCTCTGTTCTATCTTCAAATTCACCTTGCTGGGAACGCTGTGTTACTGAGCAATACTTCTGTTACCTTATTGCAATGGTAAGTGTGGGACCAGATGCCTCCATGAGCCTCTCTCTCTACTCCATTAACTAAGGTCCTGCAACAGCACTTTTCTGCCTCCACCACAGCATCCAGTTTCAGAATACGGATAGGCTGCCTTCTAAACATCCATCCTTTGCTACCTTCAAATGCAACTTGAGCTCAAGGCATTGCTACAGAGGCTCCTCCTAACAGCAACCACTTGGAAAATGGAAATCCAACAAGGAAACTCCCCTGTTTTTTCACGTCCTCTGGATGCAAGCAGAAGGAAAAAGAATCTTAAACCACTATCTTCTGAGCACAATTCAAATGGGGGGAAAAAAGAAAGCTAAGAAAGAAAAAGATCTCTGCACATGCAGCTAGAAATATGATGCTATTAGAGAAGCTGACAACCTGCCTACGCCAGCACCCTCCAATACCATTGAGAAGAAGGAAGGAGAACAGAAAGAGCAGAGGCCCATGGAAGGGTAACAGAAATGACAAAGACATTTAGCAACCTTCCACGAGTGCACTTGTTTGATTTGGAAAATTTGAATTCCGAATCAGTAACAGGCAGAGCACATGGCCTGTCTTTGGGCACAGATCATTCTCTTACTGGGACATGCTGGCTGCTGTGATTTCCAGCAGCTCAGTCAGTCAGCATTGCTGGCACACTGCATCTGGGAGGAACACCTGAAGCACAGGTCCGTACAAACAGATGACCACAATTTATGGTAATATATTGATAATGATTCTGAAAAACAAGTGTATAAATGATAGAGACTTGCCACAGACCTCCACTAAGGCTAGAAAATCTGTTCTGAAAGAAAACCAAGATTAAACTTTCCTCTGTCCAAGCATTTGTTCACTGAGGTGAGCTTTAAACAAGCAAATCGCAATTGCCCGTTCTTCTTTTGTCAATGTGTTTCTCCTCAGAGATCAGAGTTCCAAGATTTTTCAAGAGTATGCAGTAACTAATCAATGTGCTTGCTTACTATACACCTCAACTTCATTGACTTCCAGCCCTTGCAGAAAAGGCTAACAGGTATTGTCATATTCCCCATACATGCTGCCATTTGTCAACCATTGGCTATTGGCTAACACTGACTTTCCAAAACTTGATTACCCAGAGGCGCTAATTATCCCTAGTGGAACTAAGCAATATAATAGAGGGTTTTATTTTTACTGTTTTTATTTGGACATTACTTCCATCGAACAGATTTTAAGCTGTGGGCAATACAGTTCTCTGCTGCTCCATTCTTTTCCTGGGTTCCCACTGGCCTGGTTCTATTGTTAGCAAAGCAAAGCCCAGCCACAATGATCACTGGCTAGATTATTTCTTATAGCAAGCCCCAGTTTACATTTGATAACGGGAAACATATCCAATTACCTCTAGGTTGTCTGTACCACGGTCTGCTACCGAACAGTTCTATTTTGCTCGACCCACCTTTTGGAAATAATTTATAGAAATCTGTTCCCTGATGTTTTGTTGCCAAAATCAGCATTCATTCCCTCCAGCATTTAAGTCCACCTGTTTATTGTTTTGTTCTTCCTCCTTTCAAGACCTTGGCTTCAACGAGATCCTCAAGGTTCCATTACAAGAGTAGCAAATAGACTCAGCAGACTCGTAATAGATCAAGAGAGCAGTAGCAGGTTGCCTCTTCTATGTAAGAAATTACATTCCTTGGACAAGCCAGCACAGGACAAACATTCACATTTATATATATATGGTAAACATGAATGTTGCTAACATGATTTGTTACCAGATCCTACTTCTTTTCCTCTCTCTTCCCTCCTTATTCTAGTTCTTCATGTTATACCTCCCTGCAGGAGGACTAGAGTCAACAATGCTATAGATTGAAAAGACAATTACAGTAATACATAGGAAAGAATGAACAATATACTGGAGAGCTGGTAAATTTAAGATCAAATTGAAGTAATCAGCAGGCCTTGTATCTGTATATCATGACATTCTCTTCTTTCTGCAGGGGATAAAACCCAGATCTTGTAGGACTCAAAGTAGAGAGCTTAAGGAAACTGAGCTATGTTTCACTTGTCTGCAGTCATGACCCATATCATAAATTCAGTATTACTAAAACCTTCATCTAAATTAATATTTAGCACTTCCAATCTTTTCTTACATCCTCAAGCACTTTCGGCATATAATTAACTAAAATATTAATTCTGATGTGATCTTGTTAGCATTTCGTAGGTAAGCCAGTTTTTAGAACTTCTAGAACAGAAAGGAAGGATCAAATAGAAATAATGGAGTCTATATAATTTCTCTTATCTTGAGGGAGTAGGACAGATCAGGTAGAACACATAGAAAGGTGGCTAGAGTGATCAACGATGATGAACAGTTTCTGATTATACAATGATAACATTAGTGCTCTGCCAGCAACACATGCATCTGAGGGAGGAGATGATAGAGGGCTACAAAATCAGTTATGGCACAGCAAGTTTGTTGTCACTGATCTTTGCCTCTTCCTTCATAACTCTAAAGGTATTAATGTAAAGCAAACTCTAACGAAGTATTGCTGTGCATTCCAAAAATTTTAATGTATTTAATGTATTTAATATATGTAAAGATATAATCTGGCTACACATTGACTAAGTATGCTCACTGAACCCCAGTGACACAAGATATTATGGGATTTGATGTGTTCTCCCAACTGTTTCGGCAAACACAGTATACACAAGAATATTCTGCTCACTTGGATCTATACAGCCTGCAAAGGTTTCTAAATTAAATAAATCAAAGTGGCATGAAATACATGACACCAAACCAAACATGGTTCTTGGGCGAATCTTGGAAAAGCTGGACTCACTCAATCCCAGACTATCGTTAGTTTAAAGGAAATATTTTGATCAAATTTGGCAATATCATGTTATACTTGTTCTCTCACCTTTGTATAAAGTACTAGACAATACATTTCCTGACTTCCCCCTCTGTAATCTCAGCCACAATGGGTAGCTAAAACACACAGAAATCAGCCTCAATGTAGAGGGAGCAAGTCTTCTGCAAAGGATTTCTGATAGCAGGTGCTCTGGTGTCCAAAGCCAGACCTCTCACCTTCTGGTACAGCCAGCTCTTAACAGCAGATTTCCTAACAGATGCCTAGCTACTCCTATGAGTTTAAGTCCAACAGAACTCCCTTGTTGACCATATTAAACTTACTAGATGAGATGTTGATGGTTCAGTAGAAAATACCAATTAAGCATCTTTTCCTTGGAGGACTAATATGCTATTGGACTAAAGCTATCTGCAAGAAAAGGGCTGTTTATAGGTATATAAGTCTTGCTCAAAAAATAAAAATAGAAAGCTTGAAAACATTTTCTGACAATGCTACAATACCTGAAATAGAAGCTTCCCTGTTCCCAAACCTTAATCAGAGTGCTCAACCACTCAGCTCAGCTTTGGTTTTGTGCCTCACAGATCAAACTCACAGTTTTTCATAGTTTGACCCTAAATACGCGGGGGGAAGAAAAACTGCATCTACAGATTACATCATTTCAAAAGACAAGCTGAGGCCCTTGAACAGGGAAAAAGTCCTCTGCTGTGCAGAAGGTGAAGGAAAATTATTGGTCTCAACTGGAGTTCTGTGATCTCTTGCCATCTACTCTAAGACCTATTTAGAAATGCAGTTTCACTGCAGTTTGATATTTAAAGGTCAACTTCCCACATAGCCTTAGTTTAAGGCTCGTCATGTTTTTATTTCGCTTTGAGCAGGGTGAAGGAAGATCATTCCAATTTCTTATCACCTAAAGTGTCCTATTATCAGATTAAATGCAAAATACAAGCAGCAGCACTTGGTTGTATGCTGACTTGACTTACAATTTGTGAAAACTCAAATCAAATGAATGTTCCGGGACATGTCAGGCAACAAAAAGCATCAAAGAAACTACTTGTGATCCCCATTTTCTGAACTTTGTGTCTTCAGCTGTTAATGGACATCTAACCTCAAAACTGTGATGTGAGGAAGGGTAGTCGATATTGGAAGGGATTTCTTCCAAAAATGTTTCAACAGAGGTTATAGAAATAGTCTGAAAGCTGTAAGGAGAAGAAATTCAGTCATTGCTTGACGTAGCCACACTACTTATTCCACTAAAACTATCATGGTATACACTGCTCACTGCAGCATCCAATTGTAGCTAACCTGAGTGAAAGCACTAATATGTTCTTAAGAGCTGTAGAGAAACAAACTAAATCCAAATCCAACATGGTATTTCTCACACAGTGAAGGTTGTCAAGAGTTAACACCAGCTAAATTCTAAGGCTCACTTTTCCCAAACAGCAACTCATCCTAGGCAAAGGATGTGGTCCAAACCTTTAACAAGAACATCCAATAAAGCTTCACAAATGCATTTTGTATCTGCCACTTAACAAGACTTGAGAAACTCATTCTCGAACGTCCTGCTCCTCTTGACTCCCAGGCAAAGTGAAAAAATGTCAGCCAACTCTCAGAATGCCTTGGGACTACTGTCCAAAAGGCTGATAACTACTGGACTGTGTTTTATGCGGTTCCCCAAAGCTTGTACACCATAGGTGATTCCAGCTGGCATAGTAACAAACAAGTTGTAACTGCTGATGTCAGCAAGGAGTTTCAGGAGGATAACTGAGACCATGGGCTGGAAGATTTAAGGGATGCCATGGCAGGGTCTATGGTAGTCTTAGCCAATCTGGTTTCCACACCTTGTCCATACGCTGTCTCATACAAGAGCACGTGCCCAGGCTCCCAGGGATTATGGAAACAACACATAAGCAACTACTTCACATTCAGTAAGCTGAGCACAAAGTGACCTTCAGCTTCTCTTCCCAGGCTCCTATTTCTGTCTCCATCTCTCAGGACATCCCCTCCTTAAAGGCTGCTCTTAACTCTATCCCTCAGCTGGTGGAAGGAGTGGTCTAATCCCTTCTGTTCTCCATACCATGCTGCCCAATCTTGAATTTGCATCATATTTCTTCCAGTGGAACTGCACGCTACTCAAGAAATTCTCAGTTTGCCAGAAGTCATGCACACTCTCTTCCTTTTAGGATTTACTCAGACTTGTATAATGGAGGGGATAAGACCTAAAGTACAAACCTTTTCCTTTCCTACCATGCAGTAAACAATGGACTTGGGGCAAGCTCTATTTTCTTCCTGTTTTCTAAGCTTTCTGCCTTTGCTGATACATAGGTAAACAACATCCTGCTGTATGAACAGTCCCTTACTCTTTGTTCTACATACTGCGTAATTCCAGACTGAGTCACCAGGCAGGTGCACAAAGCACAGGCATCAGATAGCTCCAGAAGCAATGGGAGAAACAGTAACAGAGTGCAGACCAGAGCAGCTGCACTTGTATTCTATGAATTCTATGACTTCCCATCAATGTGAGCACAGGGCAGGGGCTGCCCCATGACCCCTGCATGATGCACAGGACAACACAGCAGCTGCTGGAGGGCAGCTGTGTCACAGAGGATTTGAGAAGCATTCACATACATTTTGTTCCACACTAGCTCATGGCAAAAGAAAACATAACTCTCTCTACGAGAGAATTGCAGAATGCTCCTGAAATGACAATCTAATGCCCTACAGGAGTTGTGTTGTGTGAATGCAGGGTAGAAGTAAGCCTGATGTAATGCCCCTGAATTGCCATTCCCTAATAACCCATAAAGAGATTCTGAATCCAAAATTAGAGTGATAATAGGACATATGTTCTTAAAAAGCATTATCACAGCTGCAGTAAAACTTCATTAACTTGATGATATCTTCCAGGTCAGATTACCTTGAAAAATATTATCATTGATGAAGAACAGTGAAATAGCAATGGTCTTAACTGTCCTCTCACTAAGTATCAAAGGATGCATATGAATAGTTAAGTATTTTTTTTCTGATACCAAGTTTCTTCTCACGTATAAATTGCTGCTAAAGCAAAGGACATTAGATAACAGCGCCCTAAAAAGATATCCTGATTATCAAAGCCTGCAAATATTTGTTGTATTATTTAGACTAAGACAATTTTCTCATTGCTGTAGCATCGCTGGTTTGCTTCCTGCTTCCACACTGCAATTGGCACAAACGTGATAGCTGGCTTTTAAAAACCTATCGAGCAACTGTAAAAACAAAACAAAAGTACAAAAATCTGTCAAAAACTGGCATGAAATTAAACCGCTCAGTGTAAAGCTGCTATGACATTATAATTCGTGTTGTAGAGATCTGCTCACCAGAAATTTCAGCTGCAGTGAACAAGAGCCTCTAGGCTTATGCATACAGAGCAGTTGCTGTGTCACCTGTTAAGCTGGTTGTATTAGACTCATGAGGAAGAACTGAAACTCATCCCTTGCCAGCTTTCAGCTGGAAGCCTACGATAACACTCATTTTTTAATTTTGTTTTCCCAAAACACCGAAAAGCACATTCAGAGCAATGAAAAAATCTAGTGATCTGCATCTGAGAGCTATTCACGTGCCAAGCAAAAGCATCTTAAAGAGAGGAAGTAGGATGTGACATGGCAAACACAACTCCAGGAATAGTATCTTATAACAAAATACATAAAAAAAAAAGAACTGCTAGAGTCTACTGCAGCGCTCTTCATTTCAGGGAAGGAGTTTGTATTTAAAATAATAAACTGATCCTCTTGGCCACAGGGAGGATGAGGGAATAGACCTCTGTTTCTGGAAAACAGATAGTGGAAGAAAATAAATCATTCCCCAGTTACATTTGCTGGCTGAGCACACTAACAGAAAACCATCCCACCACAGAATACCCACAGATCCACAGGATTCCAAGTCTGTGGTGCATGGCTTTCATTTGTTTCCAGTGAGTAAGGGAGAAGAAGCCAACATCACTATGTGGCTCCTTGTTTTAGAACTCTCTGCTTACTGCCTTTGCTTGAAAGGGAAACACCAAGGTGCTCTGACCTTGGAATCAAAAGGACTGGGGCACAGTGCAGCTCAAAGCATGTGTAGGGTAGATAACCCCCAAGAATAGCACTCAAGGAAAATAGTGCAGAAGATGGTATATTTTTGGTGGGCTTATGTAGATGGTATACAGACAACTAGTAAGAAGAGAGTGGCTCACCTTTATGATGATAGAGGCTTGCCACTGACTCCACACGGGAGGGATCTCCAAGAAGAGATCCTTCCCTGGTGGTGGTCAGTCCTTAAATGGGGTTTGGGAGAGGTGGAGCCAGGCTCCACCCCTTCCAATCACACAGGTATATCACCTTCACCTGTGCCCCCTGTGGCTGACTCAGTACTCGCCTCAGGTGACCAATCAGTGGTTCAGGCCGTGATTCAACAGTTCCCATACAGCATGTTGACAAAGTTGTATTTCTAAATCCTGCAGGAAAACGTGCCTACAGATTTGAGTGAACTTAACCTAAAGGATAAGCCAGCAGAACATGGCTAGGAGCAGAGGACAATTATGGGACGTAAGAAGTCAGATGAGAAGTGTTACACTTTGGAGCTGCAGGCAATCCAGGAGGCTCCTGGAATGCATTATGGATACCTTCCTGAGTCAAGTTATAGATGGCCCCACCAGGGAGATACACTACCAAACCTGTTGCTCACCAAATGCAAATGAAACAATCGACAACATGAGGGCTGGAGGCTGCATGGGCTGTAGTGACCATGCTATGGTTGAGTTCATGCACCAGAGGGATATGAGACGGGCAAAGAGTAAAATCAGGAAGCTAAACTTTAGGAAAGCTAACGTCCAGCTCTTCAGGGAGTGAGTCAACAAAACACCCTAGGAAACTGTCCTCATGGGAAAGGGTGAGGAGCTGAGCTGGCAGATCCTTCTGTAGGCTATTTAAGGGAGCTACTGACCTGTCAGTCTCACCTCTGTCCTGGGGAAGATCAGAGAGCAGATCCTCCTGAAAGCTATGTGAAGGTACATGGAAGCGATACGGAACAACCAGCATGGCTTCACCAAGAGCAAATTCCGCTTGACCATCTTAGTGGCCTTCTATGATGGTGTTACTGCATCAAGTGATGAGGGAAGAGCCATTGATGTCATCTATCTTGACTTCAGTAATGCCTTTGACACAGCACCCCACAGCATCCTTCTATCTAAATTGGAAAGACATGGATTTGATGAGCGGACTGTTCAATGGACAAAGAACAGGCTGCAGGATTGAGTCCAGAAAGTGAATGGTCAATGGCTCAGTGTCTGGATGGAGACTGGTGACAAGTGGTGTACCCCATGGATCGGTGCTGGGGCCAGTATTCTTTAATATCTTCATCAGTGACATCAACAGTGGGGTCAAGTGCACCCTCAGCAAGTTTGCTGATGACACCAAGTTGCGGGGTCCAACATTCTGTTGGAACACAAAACCCCCAAATCCAACAACTAGATTTCTGAAGTTTTCTGAAAACTCAGTACATCAGAATAATTAATTCACACAACAGTTCCCTTAGTTCCAACATAGGAAATGTGATGTATCACATCAAAAAAATAAGTACATTTTTCAACACATGCACACTTGAGAATTCTTCATACTGCAAAGATCCTTCTTAGTTCAAGTACTCTTCCTTCCAACAATACTCACTGATCAGTACAAATCACTGTGCTGGCTGTCTCACTATAAGCTATCATCAGTCACAAGGCAGTTATTTAAACTACACTAAGGATTATCTATTAAATAATTGAAGATGATAATTCAGAATGCATGAAATCAATAGCATCATGAAAATGTGCATCAAAAAACCAGCAGTCTGCCATACAGTATTTCACAACTGTCTAAATGTACATGTCACTATATAGACAGTTAAATCTCTTTCATATACATAGAATAGCTCAGGTTGGAAGGGACTGTAAGATAGGCCGCTGGGGAACACAACTGACACCTGGCTTCCACCTGGACATAAAGCTGTTGACCACAACCCTCTGGCTATGACCATCAGACAGTTAAATCTCTTTCATATACATAGAATAGCTCAGGTTGGAAGGGACTGTAAGATAGGCCGCTGGGGAACACAACTGACACCTGGCTTCCACCTGGACATAAAGCTGTTGACCACAACCCTCTGGCTATGACCATCAGACAGTTAAATCTCTTTCATATACATAGAATAGCTCAGGTTGGAAGGGACTGTAAGATAGGCCGCTGGGGAACACAACTGACACCTGGCTTCCACCTGGACATAAAGCTGTTGACCACAACCCTCTGGCTATGACCATCAGACAGTTAAATCTCTTTCATATACATAGAATAGCTCAGGTTGGAAGGGACTGTAAGATAGGCCGCTGGGGAACACAACTGACACCTGGCTTCCACCTGGACATAAAGCTGTTGACCACAACCCTCTGGCTATGACCATCAGACAGTTAAATCTCTTTCATATACATAGAATAGCTCAGGTTGGAAGGGACTGTAAGATAGGCCGCTGGGGAACACAACTGACACCTGGCTTCCACCTGGACATAAAGCTGTTGACCACAACCCTCTGGCTATGACCATCAGACAGTTAAATCTCTTTCATATACATAGAATAGCTCAGGTTGGAAGGGACTGTAAGATAGGCCGCTGGGGAACACAACTGACACCTGGCTTCCACCTGGACATAAAGCTGTTGACCACAACCCTCTGGCTATGACCATCAGACAGTTAAATCTCTTTCATATACATAGAATAGCTCAGGTTGGAAGGGACTGTAAGATAGGCCGCTGGGGAACACAACTGACACCTGGCTTCCACCTGGACATAAAGCTGTTGACCACAACCCTCTGGCTATGACCATCAGACAGTTAAATCTCTTTCATATACATAGAATAGCTCAGGTTGGAAGGGACTGTAAGATAGGCCGCTGGGGAACACAACTGACACCTGGCTTCCACCTGGACATAAAGCTGTTGACCACAACCCTCTGGCTATGACCATCAGACAGTTAAATCTCTTTCATATACATAGAATAGCTCAGGTTGGAAGGGACTGTAAGATAGGCCGCTGGGGAACACAACTGACAACTGGCTTCCACCTGGACATAAAGCTGTTGACCACAACCCTCTGGCTATGACCATCCAACCAATTCTTTATACACTGAATAGTCAGGCCTTCAAACCCACATCTCTCCAATTTAGAGATAACGATGTGGTGTGGGACCATGTCAAAGTACTTGCACAAGTCCAGGCAGAAGACAGCAGTTGCCTTTCATTTGTCCACCAGTGATGG
>VXAB01008909.1:0-49373 GCA_013399175.1 Odontophorus gujanensis | reverse complement strand
CCATGCTATGGTTGAGTTCATGCACCAGAGGGATATGAGACGGGCAAAGAGTAAAATCAGGAAGCTAAACTTTAGGAAAGCTAACGTCCAGCTCTTCAGGGAGTGAGTCAACAAAACACCCTAGGAAACTGTCCTCATGGGAAAGGGTGAGGAGCTGAGCTGGCAGATCCTTCTGTAGGCTATTTAAGGGAGCTACTGACCTGTCAGTCTCACCTCTGTCCTGGGGAAGATCAGAGAGCAGATCCTCCTGAAAGCTATGTGAAGGTACATGGAAGCGATACGGAACAACCAGCATGGCTTCACCAAGAGCAAATTCCGCTTGACCATCTTAGTGACCTTCTATGATGGTGTTACTGCATCAAGGGATGAGGGAAGAGCCATTGATGTCATCTATCTTGACTTCAGTAATGCCTTTGACACAGCACCCCACAGCATCCTTCTATCTAAATTGGAAAGACATGGATTTGATGAGCGGACTGTTCAATGGACAAAGAACAGGCTGCAGGATTGAGTCCAGAAAGTGAATGGTCAATGGCTCAGTGTCTGGATGGAGACTGGTGACAAGTGGTGTACCCCATGGATCGGTGCTGGGGCCAGTATTCTTTAATATCTTCATCAGTGACATCAACAGTGGGGTCAAGTGCACCCTCAGCAAGTTTGCTGATGACACCAAGTTGCGGGGTCCAACATTCTGTTGGAACACAAAACCCCCAAATCCAACAACTAGATTTCTGAAGTTTTCTGAAAACTCAGTACATCAGAATAATTAATTCACACAACAGTTCCCTTAGTTCCAACATAGGAAATGTGATGTATCACATCAAAAAAATAAGTACATTTTTCAACACATGCACACTTGAGAATTCTTCATACTGCAAAGATCCTTCTTAGTTCAAGTACTCTTCCTTCCAACAATACTCACTGATCAGTACAAATCACTGTGCTGGCTGTCTCACTATGAGCTATCATCAGTCACAAGGCAGTTATTTAAACTACACTAAGGATTATCTATTAAATAATTGAAGATGATAATTCAGAATGCATGAAATCAATAGCATCATGAAAATGTGCATCAAAAAACCAGCAGTCTGCCATACAGTATTTCACAACTGTCTAAATGTACATGTCACTATATAGACAGTTAAATCTCTTTCATATACATAGAATAGCTCAGGTTGGAAGGGACTGTAAGATAGGCCGCTGGGGAACACAACTGACAACTGGCTTCCACCTGGACATAAAGCTGTTGACCACAACCCTCTGGCTATGACCATCCAACCAATTCTTTATACACTGAATAGTCAGGCCTTCAAACCCACATCTCTCCAATTTAGAGATAACGATGTGGTGTGGGACCATGTCAAAGTACTTGCACAAGTCCAGGCAGAAGACAGCAGTTGCCTTTCATTTGTCCACCAGTGATGGTATCACTCCCTCACAGAAGGCCAGTACATAACTCTGGTATGATCTGTCCTTGGTGAAGCTGTGCTTACTGTCTCAGATCACCTCCACATCTCATATGTGCCTTAACATCTTTTTCAGGAGGATCTGTTCCATGATCTTCCCAGGCATAGACATGAGGCTTAGCAGCCTGTAGTTCCCCAGGTCTTCCTTTCTCCCTTTCTTGAATACAGAAGTGACATCTCCTTCCATTGGGACCTTGCTTGGCAGCCAGAATTTTTTAAATACGATGGAGGGTGGCTTGGCAACAACATCAGTTAGCTACTTCAGAATCCTGAGATGCTTATCATCTGGCCCCATAGACTTGTACACATTCAGCCTCATGAGGTTGTCTCGGACTTGCTCCACTCTTATTGTGGGACCGATTTCGCTCTCTGGATCCTTTCTTAGAAGTTCAAGGACACAAGAAGCATGAGAAGCCTGAATGACCATGAAGACTGAGGCAAAGAACTCATTGAGTGCCTTGGCCTTTTCCATATCTGAGGAGGCTAGCTCCTCCTTTTTCTTTTATCAGACTCTGCTTTGCCTGCCTTTTCTGCTCAACAAGTCTAAAGAATCCCTTGTGGGATTTTTTCTACAATCCTCATAAAGTTCAATCCCATCTGCACCATGGCTTTCCTGACTCCATCCCTGTCTCTTTGGACACCATCCCTATATTATTCCCAGACCATCAATCTCCCTTCCACTGCTTATACTTTATCTTTCCTCCCAACTCATCCTAACCTGTAGGTCCTTGCTCAGCCATGCTGGTTTCCTGCTTCATCTGTCTAATTGATGATTTTACATGAGCTGACTTGCTCTTAATTGGGCACTTCTAGAAGGAAGCCTTGGCATGCTCTACACAATATACTCAGGCATTTACTTCTAAACATTACCTTGCTGATCATTCCCATAATATTCAGGTCAGAATGCATGAGATATTACAAGAAGGGAGATTAAACAATAATTTGTTCTTAACATTATGTGAAGCTGGTCCAGATGTGGATTGACTCAATAAAAGACTTATTTTTTCCACTATAGTAATGCTGAAATGGGGAAAATACATTCCTGAATGAAGAAATTCCAAATAATGCAAAAGCCTAACATGTAAAATTGGCATTTTGTGCCAACCTATGACAGCAAAGATGAAATACGTATACACTCATGCACATATTCAATGTCTGCTTCTCTTTGGTGATCTTCCTTTCAGTTTTCAAAACTACCTACTCGTAAGCATGAATTCACATATCATCTGAAAATCTGAAATTATGAATATATTGCATTGTACTGGAACAATGCATCTAGGCTATAATAATCTATACTTCGTCACTGCTGTGGTCTGGCAAAGAACGAATGCTCACATACCTCTCAACCCTACCCTACTTATATCAGGCTGAATTTACAACAGCTTTTTAAAGTTAACATTGCATATTAGGATTTATTACAGGGTGAGAAGAGGCTGTCCAGAAAATTGACAGAGAATTTTGGTTCTCATCATACTCTGCTTTGCAAGGTATTAGCTCAGACTAGTAACGCTAATGTAGTCTTGACTTTGCCCCATTAATACTCTCCCTGTTTTGATTTGGTAATATTTTGGAGAGGTCTGACACTGAATGGGTGCTTCCGATGAGCTAGCAACAGCTAATAAGATTCCTTCTTCTTCTGAAAGAAGGGAAAAGTAACGCAAGGAATAAATCCATAGCAGGAGTACTATGAAACATCAGATGACTCCTCTTTTCTCTTAATTTGCAATTTTTCCAACAGAAAATTAATAAGCAATCACACTGCAGAAACAACTGTAAAGGAATGAGGTGACTGTAGTGCTCCAAATGATTGTTTATATCATCTTTTAAATGAGCATTAAAACTCTTCCATCACCAACTGTGGTCAATTCACATTGTCAAATTATTGAAATCAAGAGGCTAAACTATCTTCATGAAATATTACATTATTCTCTTTTTAATTTTGAATAAAATAGCACAGTAGAGCTATCAAGAACACCAAGGAAGCACTAGTAACCACTGCAGCACAGTGGCAAACAGCTAGCCAGTTCCATATCCTGAAGTCAAGTAGAATAATTAGCTTGAAAAAGCATAACAATATTCAAATAATAATATTCAAATTACATCTGCACTTAAGACACATCACAGAAAGGAAAATTGGTACTATTGAGTTCTGTCTCACAAGAGAAACTATCCCAAATTAATCTTGTTTCAGCCACAGAAATAAAAGCCTATACAATTTCAGTGACGCATTCTGCCTCCAAAGTAAAAACAAATCTTACAGTTTCTTACATATTCCTCCAAATGGGCACAAAGCTCCTCTCCTGTAGAGGCATTAACTTACCACTCTGAGCACCTGTCTTACAATTGAATTTTTGCTTTGCCTGTTTAGATGGAAAGCAATTTGAGCAGCAGTACATTTGCACTGTCTGGTACAATCACAACTGCCGCACTGTGTGAGGTCACAGAACGCAATAGCCCTGTCTCACCTCTGACATCGGCCAGCAGTGAAAATCCAAGGAAAAATGTGAGAAAATTGCATATACTGAGCTATTGTCACCTGGTCCCAGGAATCTGCAGCTTGGGGAATTCCTAAACGGTAGATACAGGAAGAACATATCTCCATGCTTAATAATTCACCTGCACATGCTCTCCACAAAGACCTAGCACCTGCATTTACTCTCCATGAACATGTTTTATTCTTCTGGTACCGTATTTCAGTCCCATGGACTTGAACTGTGCAACAGTACTACGACAGGTCCAAATAAATTTTGTGTTAAACCATCTGCCTGATGCTTTACCAGGTTGCCCTGGTGCGTTAATACCAAGCATTAGTGAAAAGCCACCTTCTAATTACTTTTTTTTTCTCCCCCATAATGATTTTAACCATCACTTCTCACCTCTACAAAACACAAAAGGTTGAATATTCATGTTTCATGACTTTGATGTGGAAAATACACTTACCAGTCCCTTTTCCCTTACTATCCCTGTCTTTAGGGGTTAGGACACCTGACTTAAACTGGCTAAAGGAATATTCCATACCATATGACATCATGGGGAAGGAGCTTTGATGCAGATAGGAGTTCATCTGCTCTCTTCCACTACTTGGGGGCTAGCTGGGCATCGGTCAAGGAGAGATGAACAATTGCTCGCATATCACTTGCTATATATATATATCCATATATGTATACAGTCATAACTATTATCCTTTTCTCTTAGTGCATCGTTTTATCTCAAACCTCAAATTCTTTGTCATCACCCACCCACCCACTTGATGCTCTCTCCCATCCCATTGAAGAGAGTAACTAAATGACTGTGTGGCGCTGAGACACCTGTCGGGTTAAACCACAATACCCTACAGCTTTGGTTCATTTTAGAGTGCACAGAAGTGTTACAATAGGGACTGAACTTGATTTCCAACATTTAAGTGATGGGGTGAAAAAGAGAACATTCCATCTAACCAAGTTCTGTACTGCAGTACC
This sequence comes from Odontophorus gujanensis, assembly GCA_013399175.1. Lineage (NCBI taxonomy): Eukaryota > Metazoa > Chordata > Aves > Galliformes > Odontophoridae > Odontophorus > Odontophorus gujanensis. The sequence goes on along the minus strand of VXAB01008909.1, from coordinate 44,449 downwards.
ACTCAAACTATTTCATGGACATGCCTTACTTCTACATTAACGGTGTCAACTCCAATAAGTAGGCGATCTACATTTTTCTGTCTGAACTAGATCACCCATATCTTTTCTTAGCTTTATCTCCTTGCGCTAGCAGCAGCTGCAACACCCAGGCTGTTCCATGTCAAACCAAAACCCAGGTGAGATCTAGCTTTTGATCGCATTACAGAGCACAAGTTGTTACCAGACATGCTTAAAACTTCTGCTAAAAGCTCATTTGTGTTCACTGCCTCTCTAGCAGCAACACATGCATTTGAAAGTAAGACATACAAAGACTATTGCTGAAAAGGAGTAGATGTAATCTTCACAGCACTAAGCTGGCAGAAGGTACCTAAATGTTTTGATTTAATGAGGTTGCACTTTCATTCAACACAGCTGACTCTGGCTAGCATCTAGTTGTATGGGAATTGTTGAATCACGGCCTGAACCACTGATTGGTCACCTGAGGTGAGCAACGAGTCAGCCACAGGGGGCACAGGTAAAGGTGACATATATACACCTGTGTGATTGGAAGGGGTGGAGCCTGGCCCCCCCTCTCCCAAACCCCATTTAAGGGCTGACCACCACCAGGGAAGGATCTCTTCTTGGAGATCCCTCCCATGTGGAGGCAATGGTGAGCCTCCACCATCATAAAGGTGAGCTACTCTCTTTTTGTTATTCTTTCTCTATATAAGCCTACTTAAAAAGCTTACTTAAATATACCATCTTCCATACTATTTCCATTGAATACCATTCTTGGGGGTTATTTACCCTACACTAGTTTAAAGGAGATTTCCACTTTTTCATTTTACTAGGCAGGCAGAAGTTTAAGGAAGATGAAATCAAAATGCTAACTTGCACATTAGACAAGGAAAGGAGACTAAGATAAGCAGAAAGTGAAAAGAAACATGGAATCACAGCACAGCAAAGCAATGAAATAACTCCTACTTGTAATGTAACTCAGACATGATTTTAGAACAGACTGAAACTCCTGAGGCAGCAGCAAATAAATCAAAGAGGATACAAGTTCAAAAGCTAACTCTGTATACATGATTCAAAGACTGTATGCTGTCTAGTATTAAGAGTATGCAGTATTTTTGCAATAATCTGGCCAAAGGGTCAATGTAATAAACGGTGACAAGCTCACACAGCCAATACGATGAGAAATTTAGACTCAACTTTGGCCTTAGATGCAGGCCTGCAACTCTTGTTATGTCAGGCTGAACTACATGCATGCACCTACTGTCAGCATTTGGCATCATCAGAAAATCTTTTGAATGCATTTCATTATTATTCACAGTCTTTAACTCCAGTATACATAACAGCCAGCAACTTCCCTAAGCAACCCAGGAAGCTGTCACCTTCATTTATTTATACTGTTATATCTGGCTGTTTCTTTCAGTGTGGAAAGGAGGTTGGTATCCTGAAGCTCCATGTAATTTGTACTTCACTCTAATGGCATCGTAAGGGTTCTTGTGAGCTATACAAATATACTCAACAAATGTATTTGGACATTGATTCATTACACAATCAGCACCCAGTATCAGTGTCGAGTGACAATGGCAAATACCTTCATCACAATCATGTGGCAGGTGGGCAGCCACCATATGGCAGTTATCTATCTGCTTCTGTGAAGAAAACATGCCCAAAAGGCTTGTGCAGCTTAGCAATAGGAGCTTTCTATCACTAAACTCAGGCTACTTCTAAAAGTAATGCAGGTGTCTAAGACAGATAACAGATCTTCCAGGGAAAAAAGACTTCTTTGCCACAACTGTTGAAGAAGATGCAAGAAAAAGTTGTTGAAAGATTCCAGCTTCTCCATAGTTCTCCTTGTGGTTCTTCAGGAGGTACTATAACTACACACACCCCTTCTCCATAGGACTGCACTGGCATAGTACAAGGGAAACATTCTTTACACCGCCTGTCAAGATGTACCCCAGCACTGAGGCCATTTTTCCCCAGAAAGTAATACTGTACTGATGAAAGAGATGATAATGTCCAGGATAGTACTTCCCTTTAAGTATAATAAACTTGCCAAAGCGCAAGTCAGCTAGAGCTCATGATGCTTCCTGAAGCCAGAGCAGAAACAAGATTACTAATAAAGACTTATAATAATAATAACGAGACATTTGACAACTAGCTGATTGTGCCAGCAGGTGAGATACCTTGCTGTCTCTATACACTGTTTCTAACATTCAAGGATCTCATTTGCTCAGTTGGATATTACACCACACTAGCATAGTAAGCAACACAGATTTGACTTAAAATCAAACAGAACAGTGAAAAAAATCTGCTTATAATAATTTTTCCCCCAATGACTTTACACTGCTTATTTTTTTCTTAAGTTGAATTTGTTTCACACAGCAGCACTGTGTAGGAATGGCTTTTATCATATCCAAAAGCCTACATCGCCACTCAGCCAAATGATGCTTTGGTTATCCTGGTTTCAGCAGAAACAGCATTAGCAGCACATCAGTATTTTGACTTGCTGCTGAGCAGCAGATGCATTCCTGGGGCAGGGCTAGGCTGCTTGGTGGGGAATGAGTTATCAGTGCACTGGGGTCTATTTGCTTTTATTTTCCCATAGTAAATAGCTTTTTATCTCAACCCCATGAGTTCTATTGTGTTTCTAAATATCTCCCTAGTCCCTCTGTGTGTGGGAAGTAAGCGACTAACTGTGTGCTGCCGGGCTGCCTGCCAGATTACACCACAAGAAGGTGCACTGCTTTAAAGAGGGATTCCTCATGATTTGAGTCTGATACTTGCTGCTTAAAATCATTTAGTAGAAGGGCTTCTAATCATCCAGAAGCTGAAATAGTAAGAAAAGGAATCTAGTTTAATTCTCAGAAATATACTGAAGTACTTGCATAGCTCTTGCCTCTATGCAAAGAGCAGAAAGGGAACATTTCATAACAAACCTTTCCTTCCAAGAACCACTAACTGAATTACTTGTAGCAGGAAACTTTGGGATGAAGCTGAGTAATAAATATAAAATGAAGCTAGAACTGCAGGAGAGGAAATGAAACATTTGCAAATACGGTAGAAGAGAATTATGTGCCTAAAGAAGCAAATATACATTATAGGCTTTTTTAAGTCTCTGATCTGTCTGTAGAAAAACAACTCCGCAATAGGTTATACAAGCCAAGACAGTTCTGTCCAAACAACTTTGAATTTTTACAGATCAAAGTATTTTATCATCTCCAAGAGACCACTGTAATCATTTAGTCTGACCTCCTGCCTAAAACCAGTCAATTTCTCCAGCTCACGTATGCATCAGAACTACAACTTGCTGTTAAAAAAGCCCTGAAGGGAGAAATGCATGTCTGGTTGGGAAACTCGAGGTGACCCATCATATTACCTATTCTCATTGATAAAAAGGTGCATCCTAGTCCTAAATCCATTTATCTGGATTTAGCTTCCAGAACTCTGATCACCATTTGGCACTACCTGATTTCATCAGAAATCACCCCCTATATGGAGCAGTGGTGCCTACGCACAGGTACTGATTGAATTACTTTCAGCATCCACTTGGGTCAACTATGTTGCTTGAACTTTCCAGCTCCTCACTCACTCCAATAGACCTTTCCAAAGTTCAGAAGTTCATATTTCACTGCCAACATCATAAACACTTTCAGTAAAATAATAGCATCTTGCTCTTTCTATATTCTACTTGTAGTGTTCAAGAATCTCATCTCTCAGTTAGATATTACACCATATTAAATTAGCTCACTTAAAATCCCACCATCTCTTTCAGTAATTTCTAAAGAGTCTCAAATTTCAAGAAAAAGATACATTTTTTCTTTTTTAAATATATGATCTTAGAAATAATCTTAGATAATGAACTGTATTCATGTTCAAACACACTCAGCCAGTTAACAGATAGTATCAGATGAGTAAGGAACTGGTAACTAGATGCCTCATTTGCAGAACAAACTCTAACAGAGAGACTATAAATAGAATCTGAAATATCTCAAAAGGAGGATCTGAAATCCCTGACCTCTCAACAAAGGTCACCTTTGCCATACAGCAGCACCCCAAAAGTCTGGCTCAAGGGCCTCCAAACACTGACCCGGAGCCCCAAAGTCTCTCTGAAAATATTTTATTGTACCAAAGTATTACACACTGGTCAGTACTTTCCAGTTAAACTCCAAGAACAAGAAAAGTCACTAGAAATGTACTGGGCAGAGCAATGGATTCCACTGACTATTCTCAGGTTCACTTCTGCGTTTCCTAGATGTGACAGAAGAGCACAATCAAAATAAAGGAAAGCGCTCACCGTTGTCCCAGGCTCATAGCAGGAAGCTCCAAAGGAACAACCTCCAGAAAGAGACCCTTCCCTGGTGGTGGTCAGCCCTTAAATGAGGTCTGGGAGAGGTGAAGCCAGACTCCACCCCTTCTGGTCACACAGGTGCATTGCCTTCCCCTGTGCTCCTGTGGCTGACTCAGTGCTCCCATCAGGTGATCAATCAGTAGTTCGAGCTGTGATTCCACAGTTCCCATACAATTACACAAGGTTTAGAAAACTAGGTCATGTTAGGAACTAAAAGCCTCCTTCCTCCAGCATTACTAAGACTGAAATATCATAAAGCTACATGCCATTTGCTAACTTAAAGCCAAGCAAAAAACTGACGTGCTTTGGGCACTCCCCTTGGCACACTGGTGTGCTATCTAGTAGTATATGAAAAAAACATTACTACTATCATTGAGCTGTTTATGAAATAATTATAAGCTGAAAATTATTTGCCAAAAAAATAAACCTGGGGCAACAGTTAAGGCAATGGATAAAATGAATAACATGAAGTTGTTCATGGAAAACTTTGGACCAAAAAAAAAAACAAGAAACAGTTCAAAGAATCTACTGGTAAAGACCTATACATCAGTGCAAATCATCAAAGTAGAAAAGGAGCAGCAATTGCAGCAGATGCTGCTTGAGAAGATCCTGGAAAGTTTAGATAATACATTGCATCTATTACAATATGTAAGAACAAAAAAAAAAGATAACTGTTAATCCCAATTTCAGCACACATTAAATGTCCATCCATAGTAAAAGGATGTAATTACATTATTACACTGATAAATGCAATTCTCTTCAACATAGCTCCAAGCAAATGCATGTGAATAGCTGGTTTCCAATGAGACTTGACAAGTGGAAAGCAGATGGCATTGTGAAAGACAGCAGTTCTCCTGTAAGCAACACACTATAAAAGCTGCGAGTGGTTTACCTTTCACATTTGGTAATTGTGGAAAATATCTTCAACTGGCAATCCCATGAACAAAGATTACTGGCAGAATTAAGCAACACTTTGAATCCTAGCAGGTTATTATTCATTTCATTTAAAAATGGCTAAATCACAGGTTTTGATAGATAACTAACAAACATTTGACCTCCTGGGCAAATTAAAAAAAAAAGCTAATACTAATAATAATTAAAAAAAAAAAACATAGTTGCCTGGATATTCTTCCCTATGCAAGTCCTGCAAGCCTGTTGTGACCTTTAAGAAACACCACTTCAGGTAGGTAGCTAGGTACTCTAGCACAAAACACCCAAAAATTAGGCAGATAATCCCGGTCCTTACACCTTTTGAGAATAGTTGTCTCATCCTTTCATCTGTAATTAGGAAGACAAAGAGCCTACTGCATTCTCTATTGCAGATAGAGATGTGAAGGTTAGCATTACATCTTCAGTGTAATTATATAACTTCACAACATGAAGTTTGTTTCAGTTAGCCTGGTCCTGAGCTATTTAGTTGTAGCTATAGGTAGGACTATGCAGAGACCCCTGTGGGTGGACCTGAAAAGTCCACTGCCTGCCTGCCTACAAAATGACATGAATTGTAAAATGGTAATACAATTTAAGAGTATCACCTAGTAGCCACTTTCCTTCATCTTCAAGAGAATATATTCGCCATCACTGACTAAAACACATAAAATTACAATGTCTCTCTAATCAATATCAAACAGCTACACCTCGCCTGCTGAAGAATTGCAAGGGGAGTCTGCAGAAAAATTCTCTGGTGCATGATGGGTCCAACTTACAACACCACCCTGGAAGCAGCTAGAGGCTGGATGTACTCAATCTGACTGTCCTTGTTACTTCTTATTTATGGCCATCTTGGATCTTTGAAGAGAAACATCCCTTCTCAGGAAGGTTGTTTCTGCCTATGTATGTAGGACATTTGGAACTTAAAGCAAAGCAACCTTGAGCAAAATACCTCAGCCACACAAAAGTGTTAAAACAATTAGCCTTAGATACATCAGTTTCTCTGCCTTTGGATGTTTCAAATAGCCTTGTCTGAGACTTACATATGCTTCACAACCTCCACAATCTCTAACCAGCATCAGGTTATGAGCAAAGAGCATCTGCATCAGTGCAGTTGTTATACACCCCAATATCATAACTATTATAGCTTCAGCTAGCATCAGGAGTAGTTAGATTTGAGAAGCAAAACAGCAGACTTTGCACTGTATTTTCTCCTACTGGCTGAAACTCAGACCTTTCAACTTGCTTAAGTGACTACTTCCTCTTCTATGAGGATGTGTAAAGTATCTCTTACATGATTTCAGTAGTCCCATATAATCAATTTGCTCATATAATTAATTTGTTCTCCCTTTTCTCATATTGCTGTTCTACTTCTTTAAATTCTGCTAAGTTAGCCAATTGGTAGTCACTACTATCACTGCTTGCCTTTCTCAGTACTGACAATACCAAACTAGGAGGGGTGGCTGACAGGCCAGCAGGTTGTGCCATCCAATGAGACTTCAACAGGCTGGAGAGCTGCGTGAAGAGGAACCCGATGAGGTTCAACGAGTGCAAGTGCAGAGCCCTACACTAGGGGAAGTATAAGTGCACACATTAGTACAAGTTAGGGGCTGGAGAAAAGCCCTGTAGAGAAGGACCTGGGTGTCCTAGTGGACAACAGGTTGGTGATAAGCCATGTGTGTCCAAGAGGGCCAGTGGTATCCTGAAGCTGAGAGCTTTGAGGCTGTTCAGCCTGAAGAAGAAAAGACCAAGGAGGGACCTTATCAATGGTTATCAGTATCTAAATGGCAGAAAAGAAGATGGGGCCAGATTCATTTCATTGGTGCCCAGCAACAGGACAAGGGGCAACGGGAACAAAATGAATCACAGAAAAGTCTTCTTTACCTTAAGTGTGACTGTAGCTGGTTTCAGCTGAGACTGTGTCCATAGCACACCAATGTTGAGGGAGCGCATGTAGGACGACTCAGCAGGTCAGAGCCACTGTCTCTATGGTGCAACAGCAGGGGTGTGGCAGAGCCAGGACAGCTGGCCAGAATTAGAGAAGGCATTATTCCATAGCAAGTGACATCACAGGGAAAGTCATAAAGCTGCAGGGGGCTGGCTGTTGGTCTTCGGGTGGTGAGTACTTTCATTTTGGATATTATATACGTGTACATTGTTACTTCCACTTGTTTCCATTTTCCTTCTCTATCATAAATATATATATATATATGTAATCTGAATCTACAAGTTCTGTTTTGTTTCTAGTTCTTTCCCTCATCCCACAATGGCTGTGTGGTGCTGAGCTGCTGCTGGGTTAAACCAGAACAGTGATGTCACATTTGAACAGGCTGCCCAGAGAGATTGTGGAGTCTTCCAGAGACATTCAAGCCCTGTGTGGGTGCCTACCTGTGCAACCTGTTGTAGGGAACCTGCTTTGGAAGGGGGGTTGAAAAGATGATCTTCAGAGGGCATTTCCAACCCCAAGAATTCTGTGATGAATACTGCCCAGAAATCCAAATAAAATACATGATAACAGGTTTTACTGTTACTAAAGTTGAATTTTCTTGCTTGAAAATTACAATTAATGGGCTAGTTGGTTTATATTGTTTTAATAAAGAGTGACAAATAAAGCCAGGACGAAAGCTGCAAACATCCCTATTCAGCAGGGACTCTCTAGGAGCAGCTATCTTATTCAGAGTATTGTGAGAGGACTTGAGTTGTGCTCATGAAGTATTCAAGCTTTCTGACCTTCAGCATCTGACTTAGGAGCCAGAGTTAAGAGTACAACCTCTTAGTACAATCCACAGAGACTCCAGACTAACTTCAGAACTCTGCTTTTAATCTACAGAGGTTACTGCGAGTGTGCCCTAGGGCCACCTGCAGGAGAAAAACACTTCAGTTAGAGTTCTCTCCATCAGCCATCACTCCTCACTAGTTTTGTTTTCTTTTTTCTCCAGTGGATTTGGAAAAGTGTTATATGGGATTTCAAGTCAGTATCTCATTTTCGTTTCACATGCCTCATGGCTCTGAAAATACTTGATTTTTGCTACACGCTGTTGTCTCCATGTTTACACTGCATAGGGAAATCATCTCTGAGTGTCCAAGGCAGTAGACTGTGGTGCTGCCTGAATCCCAGCAGATCTGAGCAGCAGCAGCAGCATGTTTGTTCCTTTTCACTGGACAATGACCAAGAAGAGGAAGAACAGTGTAAGGAGCGAGTCCCACTGCCTCACTGCAGTCAGAACAGCCTTCAAACACCAATGCCTGCCTTTCTACCTCACATTTTGCCTTGGGGTCTATGAGGATCCAGCTGTGTTTAGAAAAGTAGGGCCTTCTCATGTCTTGTCAAGCTCCCTCAGCATTTCTCTTCATTTTCAGGTGGCTAACAGGGCCCCAAAGCAGCTCAAGACCTGTCTTCCTGTAGGCTCCTGTTAGCCAGCTGCCTGCCCACCAAGCAGGAGTGTTGGAACGATCTCTGCAGCACTTTCCATATGCAACTGTTGTCCTAGTATAGAACTGATCATCTTCTGAACAATCTCCCCCACCCCCCCTCAAGGTTTTGCTGCTCACATTTCACTTTCTAAACATCTCTCCTGGTCTCAACCCCAAGTCAACTTCAGAAACTAATTAGAAGTAGTGAGGCCTCTCAATCCTCCCACAAGTGAATTTCAGTCATCCTCTGTTTACTTTAATAAATTTTTTTGCTAGATTAACGGAACGTCTGTTCCTGTTTTGATCCATTACTTGGAAAATTAAGCAATTAAAACAGACAACATCTGTGGACAACAATCTATCAAACAGTTTCAGGAACCAAAGTGTAAATTGAAGACAACTTCAAGAGCTGAAGGCTGAATACATCCATGGTGGGGAGCAGGGGGGAAGTACGAGAGAAAGAAAACAGTCTTCAGAGGACCCAAACTGAGTAGAAATAGGCAGATATATTTATAGGTGTGATGAAGAACAAAGAAGGAACTATTACAGAAGCTTAGAAAAGGGATAATTTCAGCAGATTAATTGTATTTCAATCTCTGCAGAACAATGTGCTCATTTAAGAAATACAGCATTACAACAGAATGCTGATTTGGTTTTAGTTTGTTACTGAGTTTAAGCTGTGTGACACAAATGTTGAAGTATTTGGCATGTAAAAATGATTTTAAGGCACAAATGCAACATTATTCATAAACAATGTCACCTCATAAAAGCAAAGGTGATTTTGCATCACCTTCAGTAAGCAACTCAGTTGTAGACTGTTGACAGGTTTTTTGTTTTTTAAGAATAAGCTTTATTTTCTCTCTGCAAAATTAAGAGCAAATTATTGGTTCTCACAGATCTTAACAAGAATTTTATCAATATTTGTGGGAATATATTCTCTTGCATAATAACCAGGTTAAAATACAACGGACAGGGAAGCATTGAGTGAATTACAGCTTAATTTTCATTAAAAGGGGAAAAATTAAAGGTATGGAATGGTTTGGATGCTTAACTCCATCAACAAATCAGAATGTGACCACAAAACCAACCTCTCCCAGCTCTGGGGCAGTTGGGTTTTGGTTGTTATTTCCACTCTGAAGCACTCTGCATGGCAGACAGGTACTACTTACATTGCTTCTGTAAAAAACATTTACAAGTTTGAGAGCTTCCCACCAACTTGATTAGACAGAGATTTCTACCTATTCTTATTTTACCAGAATGTTGTTTTTTTTTTGTGTTGTTGTTTGTTTGTTTTTTTCCCCCGTGTCTGACAAATGCTTGATTTAAGCTAAAATTTGTAGCACCGTGCTTTGGATTCTGAGAGTAACTGAAGATACTCATTCTGTATGCATCTACTAACTCACTAAGACATGACGACTGAACACAAGGAAATGCAAGTACGAATGGTCAGGACAACTGCAGGACTCCTGCTGATAAACCAATCTCTCTCATCCTTGGTATTTTGCATTTACTTTCTTGCTCCCTCAGCGCATACATCTTTAACAGAAAATACTGGTAGCCTCATTCATTGCACTCCTTCTTAGCACTGCTGCTAGTCCTTTCTTGCTATATTGCAAACAGGAGATTTCATACAACCCCTTGCTCCCAGCACCACGGTGTGCAGAGTATAGAGAACTGTAACAGACTATTACAAACAAAACGTGAATGGCAATGCATTTGTGAAAGCACCTGAAGAAACAGCAGAACAAGGGTGAACAAAAATCTTGTTAATACTGAGGAAGTCCCATTCCAGCAGCTGAGGAATGTGCTGGAGTTCAAACTTCCAGGGTGAGACCCTCCATGCTAACAGGAGAGTGGCACCCAGCCTAGCTGAGTGCATCACAAACTCCATCCCTAAGAAAAAGACATTTCCAAAACAAGAAGAAAAATATATATAAAATATGTATATAATGAATAGTAATATAAGACATAAAGGGACTGAAGAAAGCAAAACACTCTCCTGTAACAATTAACTTGCAAGGAGTAAAAAAGGTCATTGCTGTCAGTGCAGAAGAACCAAGGAGCATGGCAAGGACCTGACCACAAGCATCCCTTCCTCCCTGTGTCACACACAAGCAGTTCCAGGTGGACCACCTGAGCATGACTGTGAGCATTTGTAAACAATACTGATGAGAAAATGGATGGGAAAATTGATTTATTTAGAAATTCTGTATAATAAAATCACTGTCCCCAAGTTCACATTGTTAGCTTTGTCATGATGGCTTGCTTAAAGAACCATTAGATTCTATTCCCTATGTTAAAGTGCAAGGATGTGAAATTTTCTCACTACCCTTGAGGCTTGCAAGAAATTGATAAACATTTACTTTTACAGTAAGAAATTAAGCTTTCAGAGTCTACTGTGCATTATATGTTTGCTTTAATTGGTCTGATTTTAGCCTTCTTAAATTTTGTCTAAATTTTAGATCTTGGACTTTTATTTGTTGCAGAGTTTCTCATAAAAATCTGCAAACGAATTACAAACTGTGGTTAATGAGGTATGTATAAACCTTTTTTTTTCCTTTATCATTCCTACCATCTGCTTTGGTTGTTTTATTATCAGCTCTAAGCTAATAATCTACCTACTTTATTTCCCATCTCACTTGGAAAGAAAAAAAAAATGAGGTAGAAATCCAGAAGAGTTTTTTAACTGTTTTTTGTTTGTTTTTTTCCTCCTGAGTTTTCCCTTTCCAATCTGCACTCTGCTGTCTCTTTCTCCTTTATAGAATACTAATTCCCAATTCAAAAAATAAAAATTAAAAAAAAAAAAAAAAACAGAACAAAACAACACTAATTCAAACTCCACAAGAAAATGGCAGCTCTAAGATTTCAATAACTTATTTTATCTTGGATCCCTGTTGTTATTAACCAAGAATACTTTTTTTCCCCACCACTATGCCTATCACATTCATTTGATATTGTTTTGACTCAAAAACCTGGCTACAGATTTCTAGACAAATATCATCACGCACTGCCTCAGCTGGTGGATACCAGCAGACACAATGATAAATTTAGCCTCCCCAAAATAGAATGGGAAATTTACCTCATTACAATAAATAATCAAGGTCTTAATAATCAAGCCCATCTCTCATTGCATTTTAATGTCAAAGCCACCTGAGTAACAAAGGCCGTTCATTTTGAAGGCTCTAGTTCTCAAAGTGTCCTAAAGTGTTTTAATGGTTTATTTCATGCCTCCTTTTCAACTTAGAAAATGGAAGATTGTAAGTGGATTCTAAATGAAGAGATAAGGGAAAATAAAGCTAGTGCCTGTTGTTAGAACAAAAGCCAAAAGATAAAAGCAACTTCCCAATATCTGTGAAAGGTCCCACCTGTATCTGAAATTGCTCTGGTACCTTGTAACAAACTAACATTCAGATGCCTTTTTAGTTTCTAAAAGCCAAAGCCTGGTTGATTTGGAAAAGCTGCCTTATTGTCATTTATGAAAAGGTGAATCCTATCTCTTCTGTAGCCCTGCCTGTTCTATTCCTCCCCATTGCACTGGAGGAGTGGTGTAAGGAGGATGAAACACATATGCCAAACCTAATTATGAACTGACTTTACAGAAGGGTGCAAGCTCTTCTTGCCAGAGAAATCATCTGAGATTTCTTGTAATTTATAGGGGTTTTTTTTTGTGAGGTTTCTTACTGTTTTTTAAGGCTACAAAGAACAGATGTCCACATGACCCATTCTGATCCACATCAATGTGAAATACAGTCATTTTAGAAAGCAAGAGAGCCCTAGCTGCATATTTCTCAATTGCACTGATGAAGTGCATTCACTTAGATTGGAAAGAAAGGATTAATGCACACCAGTGTGACCATTTCAAAGGTAACGTGACTACTTCACACTGCCCTGACAGTACTGGAAGTCTGCTAAAACCCGGCATGATATTTGATTTTCAAAGTCAGTCAAGTATTTCTTTGGGACATGGGAATTCTACTAAGTTGAAATAAATCAAATATCTTTATTGCAGTAATCACCTCAGAGAACAAGGTAAGAACAGTACACAGGAGAACCAGAACCTATACCCTAAAAATCAATCGGGTCATAAAAGACAGTGTTTATGTCTTATCTGCATGTGCAAAAGGATTATTATCACTGCCTTCTTTCTGTACCCTCGAAGTCTGATATACGATTCAACAGAATTGTTTCTTTTCTTACAGAAAAGAGTTAAAAAGTATTTGTTGTTCTTTAGGGCAGCATAATTGACTTGAAGAGAAATCAGAAAAGCCAGCACAGAGAACTAGGCTTTATTTACTGTGAATTTGTGGAAAACTACTACAAATGGAAAAGCAAACAGTTAAACTCTTGTCTCAAGGGCTTCTTCAGATCACTGCCAATTTTGTAGAATAAGCTCTATCGGGACTTTGGTCAATTTTGAATAAGAATCACCTGAGTGAAAACTTTCAAATGGAAGCTCACATGAACATGGTCTGATGTTGGAAATTGATACCAAACAGATGAAGAAAGCAAACAACATGGTACCCAGTTAAGAAAAGATAGGGAACTCCTGGAAGGATCCAGCAGAGGACCGCAAAGATGATGAAGGGCCTGGAGCATTTCGTGTGTGAGAAAAGGCCGAGTAACCTGAGTCTGTTCAGCCTGGGGAAAAGAAGGCTGAGGGGGGATCTGATAAAATGTTTTTAAACATCTAAAGGGAGGTGGGAGGCAGATGGATGAGGCCAGGCTCTTCTTGGTGATGCACAGCAATAGGACAAGGAGCAATGACCTGAAACTTGAACATAGGAAGTTCTGTACAAATACGCCAAATAACTTATTTACAGTGCAGGTGATGGAGCACTGGAACAGGCAGCACAAAGAGACTGTGGAGTTTCCTTCCCTGGTGATATCCAAGACCTGTCTGGATGCCTACACCTTTGAGACCTATTGTAGGGAACCTGCTTTTGCAGGAGGGTTGCTCTCAATAATCTCTTCAGGTCCCTTTTAACCCCTGCAATTCTGTGACTCGTGTCTGCCTAAGGCACACTACATGAGAAAGGTGACTGGTACACTCCTTGTAATGAGCCTGTGCATTTATAGGCGTTAATCAGCTTCGCTTTCCTACCTTTTTTTGTGCTCTGACATACATTAAGGTACATGAACAAGTAAAAAGTATATGAAGAAGGCTGTCCACTTCCCATGTTTTCTAATTTGCTCTTTGTTTTATATGTCAAAAAGCAAGGCCACCTGAACAAACTGTGTTTATTTTTTGTTTACTCTCAGTATGATTCTGTGATAAAGAGAAGTTGGTGAACCCAGGAATAGAAGCTAGAAAGCTGCAAGAACAGATATATGTACCTGATTCAAGCCAGTCTGAAGTCCACAGGAGTACCATGGACAACATTCATCTCTTCTAAGAGGAGCGATTTAAAAGTTGTCTGGCCTAAGGTGCTTGCAGAGACCTCCACAACCAAATACAATTCTGCCTTAGAGCATGATTTGATGCTTTCCTTGTGCACCAATCTCTCTCTCTCTGCTGACTATGAAGAGGACCCAGACAAGTGGTTTAGGTCAGGTATCCAACTTGTCAGACCGCTGTGGTCAAGCAAGATCCACTGCTATTGACTAAAATGGGATGGGATTCAAACAGAAAGTGTAGCCACATGGAAATCTACAGCAAGAAAGAGCCTTGATTTTTGAATCTCCACCTTAGCCAATGAAGGCCATTGCTCTTTGAAGTAGATGAGCTTTCACTTAACAGAGTCCTAAAGCAGCGTATCCCAATCAAGGAAAGAATAAATCCAAAATACATCAATTACCTAACATAATCAACTAATACACTCATTACCTGTATTTTTCCTTTTGAAGTCTACTACTTTTTCCTGCTTCATCTGCACTTCTATCATGTCACGCAAAGGGTGCACAGTTTGTAAACAAGGTCCATCAGGCTTTCTCCTGACAGCTGTTAGGACACCTAGATAGGGCACTCACTCGAATCTATAAAGTAAATGCACTTACTGCACTTGTTTCATTGCATACTGCTAAATACTAAAAAGCTCAAGAGAGGATTAAAACAAATGTTTTAATAAATACATAGCACAGCACTGCAGGTACTGGCTGCCACATAATCTACCTATGGAATGAATATTTTTGTCTGTGCCACTCTTTCTTCTGTCCATCTTTTAAGGTCTGTTATACACTGAAACATCTCAGGAACAAAGCTGTCACTTGCATGATTTTGCAACGATTTTATCTTTGTTCCCAGCTACAATTCTTTTCTACAGTTCCCATGGGGTTATTTGTTTCCATCCAGATCAGCTTAAACCACAGCTGCTTAAATATATTAAATATAGCCTTGGAAGCAGTTCAGAAACAGACATTCTGCCATAACATTATTGGTAGTCACTGACAATTTCAAAATGTCTCCCTTTTATGGATTTATATATGCCTACATTTATTAGTGAATCTGCATAAGGATTTCAGTTCAAATGAGGTTGTGGTTTGAGGAGAGGACCCCAAGAGCCCCATTTCAGTTTACATGAGGGTGAGGTCCACAACATGAGGTATATGTTGGCTGAGTGGCAGTAGATGTTGAACCTTCTCACCAATGTTCCATTACATTTTGTTGCTGTGTGACAGATGGCAGCACTGGGGCAGTATGACACTGAAGTGTGTATGAAGCAAAAGTACCACTAAATTCCTCCATGAGGAAGATACGACACCCATTGTCATTACTCAACATTTGCTGAAGGTTTATTGAGACCAGTCAGTGGATTTCAGCACTGAGGTGGCAGGTGGTGTGTTTCAGCAGCAGCAACAGTCATGAAAGACAAGCCAGGTTCCAGAGGGCCTCCCACTGCTGTCATACCATGAAATGAACAACTTCTCAATCAGCTCATCCATGCTAATCGCATAATGGCATTGACCAGATGATCTTAGAGGTCCCACCCACCCCATGATTCTATGACTGTGTTGAAAAAACAGTGTTTTGCAGCAGAGAATGCGCTCTCTCAAATAGTGATATTGTGTTTCTTCTCTTCTAGAAATAAATAGGAAGTGTTACTTTTGAAGCCACCTACTTATTTTCCATCCATCAACTATAATGGAACTGCAGATTATCAACTCTTCTATAAATATTTAGACTCAGGTAAGAAGTACCTAACAAAATGGTGATTCCGTATTTTGTTAACAATTTTCCTCCCACCACAGGTACACCAGCAGTGTCATTCTGACACGACTGTTAGACTTTATAAGATTAGAAATCCTGCACTATTCAGGTGAATTTTTGCAAGGACGTAAATCATGCCATCAGGTAAATTGCAGCAATTCACCATATCTTCTGCTTAGCAATCCATACTGTGATTGTTTCTCAAACAAGTTACCTGTTACCTTTGTGCTCAAATGATTCTGAGTGGAAACTTGTATCACAGAAGATCAGTTTCATCAATGCATCGTATACTATTTCCTGAAATATTACTTCTTGTAAATGCAGATCCTTTAAGTATTCTGGGTGATTACAAGAAGAAAACAGCTTTAAATTCACCTGGAAGGCACCACAGTATCTTCAGTAAGTCTTTCTGGTTAAAAGAGATTAAAAAATGACATGGTCTGCTTGCAGAAAGTAATTCCCTAGAGGAAGCAAGGCTAAAAATAAATTAGTTGGAAGTATGGCAGCTTAGTTTTGCAGAATCTCCTGTGTGAGACAAGGTAATTATTGGAATAGCCTCACTACGTTCTGTATCAAAGAGATGCATTTTTGTTCAAAATTGAGGTGAGCAATTGAACTGGAGGGCATCCTGGTAAAACACCAAGCACCAGCTTACTCAGTGGTTCAGGCTACAGGCAGACACTGCTGCCATCAGAGTGACCTACCCCTCTATAAAAACTGCTAGTGTTTTGACCACTGAAGAGGTGAGTCAGGAGGATGCTTCGTGTTAAAGAGCACCTACTTAGGCACCAAAGGAGTCTCAAATTTGAGGATATACTGTAAGGGCTCAAAAAACAGAAAACAAAACAGCATACCATAGCAGCAATTGGTTACTACTGAAGGTTAAGAATACTGCTCTGTTTGTGAGTGATATAAAATTAGAAACTAGACATTAGCACCAATAAAGTACTTTGAGATGTTCCCCAACCAAATTCATTTGCCAAAGAAGTGGAAGGAAAAAAAACACAATAGCAAAAACAACGACACAAAGGAGAACAGAACAGAGGAGTAAGGTTAATGAGGTATTTAAAAAGAGAAATAGGAATTCGTGCTCCTTCTTGCATCTCTGAATTATTTTATAAATCATAATACATTGTGTATCACAGCTCTAGGTTTCCAACTCTGAAATTACTCCCCTACAACTGAACATTTTACACCTGATCTTGGCAAGTTTGTCAAGAAGGGAGAAAAAAAACCCAACAAATTGAATGTCATTGACTAAATCTGAAAGCATGAGGTTTCAGGTTGCTCCAACACACACAGAATGTGCAAATGGAACACAGCTGCCACAGCAAAAAGAAAAAAGAATTGAAAATAAGGCCCTGCTTCACTAGGTGCATAAATACAGGATATCAACCAGGTACACTATGACACAGATCTTACATTAAATGCATCAATAACAGCAATACTGTATACTCTTCTGTTTCTAACAAAGCCAGCTTCGCTGGCCTTAATCTCCAATTATGCTGCTGTCCTCACCGTTGTCCTGTGAAGAAAAAAGGAAACAACAGACTAGATAGTTAGAGATTAAGAATTTCTTCAAAGAACCTTCAAGTTAAAACTTGCAACAACAGGACTCTGCTTGTAGAGCTCCAGAGTGTATCAACAACTTTCCTAGACTCAAGATCAGAAAGATAGGGAACAGTAACAAAATCTACAGAAACGCTACTCTTTAAAATCATCACTCTACACAATGCTCCCTCGTTATCTACATAGAAAAAACACTGTCCAGTTGCAAAACAAGACAGATAAAAACTGCCAAAACACTTGAATCAATCAATAGTTGCATGTATGTTCCAGGAGCATTTGAGGAACAGGCGCCAGTACTCGTGGATGTGCTCCATGCACACGTCTGCGTTGCCCATACATGCTATTGAAGTTTCATATGAGGAGCTGTACGATAAATATTCCAGCACATGCACTCTCCTTAAGATAACGTGTGCCATTTTGCAAGCCAGACACCAACGAGCACACAGAAACAAGGTGATGTTCTCTTGAGAGCCCTAAAGTAATTTACTTTCTTTTCAAGTCAACTCAATTCAGTCGTGATCACACCTGCTGCTAAGGTAAGACAACTGCATGCCAACTGCTGGTGCGCTGGTCAGCAGAATTTACACTCTTCATCTACAAGGTTTTCCTTGTAGCTTTCCTTTCCTGAAAGCCTCTGGCCACCTGACAAAACCCAAGAGAAAACAGAATAGAACTCAGAAGGGGACAGAAAAGAGAGGTTAGAATTTCACCCTGCTCATTCTACTAACAGTCCAACTGGATTTCTAGTATTTTTTATTACACCAAGGTGATCCAACTGGAGCAAACCAAGAATACTCTCACATGTATAGCACTAGCCAAACAATGTCACTGATTAATTATGTCATCTATGAAATATTCAATAGCATACTTCAATTATTCCAATGACTCCATTAATAAGACCATAATTTGATAGAATACCAAGTTTTTTCTTGTATTCCAGCTTTGGTTCAGTGAAACATTCATTTCATTTACCAGCCTCAAATGCTGAAAATGAACTTCATGTTTCAACTTAATTGCAATTGCAGCCCTTGTGGCTTTTGAAAATACATCTGAAGAATACACTTGTACATTGTTTTCATAAAATATTGGCATTTGTGAAAAAGTGGATTTATGCTCTTCTCTTTTTTTTTAAGAATTTAACTTAAAGCTTTGAAAATGCTTTAGCCCCTGAGTCACCTCTCCATTGCTAAATTTAATGATGATTCTTGGTTTCAGTACTATCTCGCAGTGTGTTCAATCTGACAAGCCTTCCATTCACAAAGTGCAAAACGTGGTTATTCCATAATATGATATTGCCTATTAGAAATGAAAGAAATACAATTTAATTCAAATTGTATTATTCATTTACATTTACATTTAGATTATTAACTGCTTGCAGCTTCTCAGTTGGGAAGAAAATATAGGAAATGTTTTGATTTATACAATAATTAGAGTAAACCCAGGCTTCTTTCCATATTTAAACTGTATTTCTTCTCTGAGAGTGACTTCCCAGACTTGCAGATTCCATACTTCCCTCCTGAACACTGAGATAAGAAACATGTCCTTAGTTGCAGATTCAGGAAATATCTGACATCTGGATTTTCAATGACTTAAAAAGGAACTACTGTACTGAGTCAAGAAAACAGAGAGCATCCCTCCTTTAACAAAGTGTTTAGTTTCCATAGCTACACTTTAAATCATAGAATCATAGAATCACAGTGGTTGAAAGGGACCTCTAGAGATCATCGAGTCCAACCCCCCTGCCAAAGCAGTTCCCTACACCAGGTCGCACAGGTAGGCGTCCAGGCGGGTCCTGAATATCTCCAGAGAAGGAGATTCCACAACCCCCCTGGGCAGCCTGTGCCAGTGCTCCATCACCCTCACCGTAAAGAAGTTCTTGCGCACATTCGTGTGGAACCTCCTGTGCTGCAGTTTCTGTCCATTCCCCCTTGTCCTGTCTAAAAGGACAGGAAAAAATCATTTTGCTCTTTTATTTTAGAAGTGATATTTGGTTCTCTAATTCATTTTCTCACTCTAATTCTTCATTGGAAGTAATTTACAAATAGATTCAGAAATTTGTGCTACAGAAACAGGTAATTTGAGGAAGCGCGAGCACAGTAATAGAAGTTTTAGTTTTTTTTTAGATCAGAGCCATTTACTCAATACCTGATCTTTCATCTTATTTATGAAGATAAGAAAACTACCCAGATGATTAAAGATAGAATTCTTATTTATGTTTTTACTTTAGGCTTTTACTCCTATTTAGGCCTTTAAAGAAACAAACAAAAACACCAAACCAGTAATTAATTAATTAGAATGCAGAAGATGTTTTCACTAGTGCAGGAGATTATCTAACACGAGAAAGGTACAAGGAAGCTCCTTCTCTCAGTCTGTCAGGTGGCCACCAGAATCACTTAATATCTAGAGGTCCGGAACCATCTTTCTGACAGATTTTACATCACCCACCACCTATTCCCTGAAAATTATGCCTTATTTTTTGTAAAAGTTATTCCCCTCTGCATTTAGCACACGCACACAGTATGAATCATTTTGCCAATACACCATCTAGGACAACAGTAGAACTGTTCATCTCAATATGACTTCTGACACACAAAAAATGAAAATAGGTTGTACGCCAATACTGTTACCTCCACATGCAAGCTTTAAATGTTGCCCTTCTCATCCTCAATTAGCAAATAAGATGTCAGCTGTACTCATTATAGAGCACAGTTCTCTGTCTCTTAGCACTGGTTCTCCAGATTGGTAGGATGGGACAAAAGGAGTTGCTAGGAGATGACACTGAGCCATGTTATTCAACTGTGAGAGAAGGACAATCAGAATGATTGAAAAGTTGAATCTGTCTGCAATGAGGAGTGGTCCTCCTGGAGACAACAGCAATCAAGGATGACCTCAAGAAACGTAAGGTGGCCTGGAAAACCAAAAGCAAAGTCACACACTGCCCTCCCCATTGGTAGCAGAAAAACAAATGTGTTGTAAAATTGTGATGCCCATCTTTGTTTGCTTTTTACATCTTCCTTTCCCTATGTTTAAACTTCAGAGAGGCTGGACGCTGCATATGTAACAGGACATCCGCAGCTGGCAAAGCGTGCCATGCAGGTCTGTGATACAGGAAGGGACTGAAATTAGAAGGATCTATCATGCACAGACCTAAATGAGTCATGTTAATTACTCATCTTACTTTTGGAGTGCAAGGTCTAGAGACACTATAGCACAGAACATTTCTGACAAGGCTAAACTCTGTAAGAAGAATTTTCTGGCAGTGATGATGTCAACGTTCAGCCCCAGATTTGGAACTTAGTTAGACCCAGAATCAAGAGATAATTTAATGAAGATGCATTAAAATCTCAAATACGTGGGAGATACCAATCAGAACTTTTAAATTGGATATAGAGGCCTTCTTCAGTTTGTTTCCAAATAGGAGGTAGTCATTATTTAACTATTACTTATCCAGGCACAGAAAGTTCTCACCACTAATTCTCAGTATCAGTGGGAAATATTTATCTCAACCTTCATGCAACCAGAAAATAGTAAAGGAATACACAAAAATAGCATTTGCATTTTTGTTCCGTTGAATACTTTTTGCAACTCTTTTTACGTGCTAAAAGCTTGGTACAAATTGCTTAGTGGGAACTTGTATAGCATTGGGTAACTGCTTCAATAATTCAGGATAAACGTAAGGAAACTTTTCCAAACTTCCTGAAGAAAAGAGGATATCTTGTTATGTCTGCTAAAAAAAAGAAAAAAAGAAAACTCTTATTAGCCCTGCTGTGTACAGCAGTAAATGTGTGCCTTGGGACAGTTCCAGGTAAGGCAGCCATCTCCAAAAGAATATTTTTAATGGAACCTAATTGCTATAAAAACAAATCTCGGTTCAACAGGAGATAATGTAAAATCAAAGCTATACTATAAAAAAAACAAACGACTGTACTTCATAACTATTGTAGACTCAAAACATATAATAACATTTGTAGCTTAAGAAAACTGCACTGTGTCGGTAAAGTAATTTACTGTTATTACTTTTCCTCTCAACTTTTATCCTCCAGAGTATAGTAGTAAGTAGCTTCCAAATCTTTATTTTCTCCAGAACTCTGGGCAGATTATGTAGAAGAATTTCAATGAAAAGTCAAAATATGTTGTTAAATACCCAAGTCAAAGCTTGAGATCACCAGTTTTCTATCTTTTTAACTAACTGAAGGCTACTGTACAGTATTTGGTTGAACAACAGAAAACAGCCACAACTGCAGGTGCTGTAATAAAAAGGAGTTGCAAGCCAAATCAGCGCAGGAAATCCTAATCCACATCACTGGAATGGAGAACTGTAGCTCTGGCTCTGACCAGAATAGATGCAGAATTTTGAATTCTGGGTTTGGAAGAACTGCAGAAGAAATATCACAGCAAGAACTGACGTTCAAGCCAATATTTAGAGACTTGGCCAGCTACAGAATACAAAGTCACATGTAAGTTGATTATTTGATGATTTTTGACTTTATTTTTCAGTGCTGGTGGGAGCAACTGTTCCCAAATGTGAAAATATTCCTGAAGGTCTTAAGACAGTGAAAGAATTGCACTTCCCATCTCAGACAATGAAGGGAAGATAACAGTGAGGCCTTTTCCTAATAGAATAAAGAAATGGTAAAATTAATGAAGAAAAAGGTCCATACAGCTAGACAGCAACAGAAAAATAAGAGAGAGATAGATTTTCAATGGCAAATCATTTCCATATACAGGTAATATTGATATATATGTATACTGCATGTAGAAAGAATTCTGAAATTGTGATGTGTGAAGGAGTAAACCTGTGCTAGCTGATGGCCATAAAAGAATCACAGCTTTGGTTACAGTAGGTTCTTACAAAAAAAAAGAAGGTAAGTGATTCCTGACAGCTATTACATGGCTGAGCAGAAGCAGGGTGAGAAGCTGCTACTACTGCTAGTCTATATCCAGAAAAGAAACCAAAAAGAATAAGATTGGTCCTTCTCTATTGTAGTAGAGATTCAAGAGCTGTTCATCTGTCTGGGATCCTGGGGTGGCAAGGGGAGATATATCTGAAAAAGCTCTGCTCTTATTCTATAAGTCTTGTATTCAGGAAGGATAATTACCATAGATAAGCAGCACATCTGGAAGTACCTATTAACTTCAAGCAACATGGCAGATATTAAATGATACTTCTCTCAGGAAGCAGTACATCTGGAAGTTATAAGCAAATGACTAAGCAAAAAACAGCAAATCATTAGTTTTGAGACATCACAGTTGTGATTGGTAGTTAAAGAGCAAATTAAAGACTCTTGCATTCAGAAGCTCTTCAAGAAGTTTGGCAAAGAACAGTTTTGCGACTAGCTGCTGCATTTCTGGAAACCGTCTTCAAAACAAGCATGGAATCCTTCTCAAATCACAGTAGGGTAAGCGTTGACTGGCACATCACGTTGACTCATCCTTGTATATTTTAAGCACTCTTTCAAATAGTCCTTGGGTTCCACTGCTATGTTACGTGGCTGATGCTGTCTGGAAATTATGGAAATGGAGCCTGTGGCCCATGTCTCTCACATGTACTGCTGCTAAATTAAGTTCTTCATGACTTATTGTTTCCTTTAAAAAATAGAAGAAGGAAAAAACTGTGGTATTACTTTTCCCCCACCCTGTCTTGGGGAAGGATGATTTTAAAATGAGCCTTTATGTGGTTATGTTCTAGAAAATCTAATTTCCGAACTGCAAACTATTTTTACTACAGCTCTTCAACATTAAAGACTGCACATTTAAAGGATTATATCTGTCAGAGCACACTGCACAAAATCACAGATATCAAACATAACTGTCCCATGCTACTTTCCTACAAGTATTTACTGAACTGCACTTTATGCCTCAATATGGGATTATCAGAATTCAGTAGGAGTATATTTTAAAAACAAAAAATCCCTGAATTGTTTAACATTAATACAGGGACTGGTTTAAAAAAAAAAAAGGCTAAGAATAGAATGCAAAGTTAATGGATTGAGTTAACCTCAGTGGAAGAATTCTCCGAGGAGAAAGTAACGGTGGCTATCAGAATGCTGTTCCTGCAGTACCATCATGTTATAGGCATAATGTAGGAAGACACAAGTGTTACTCTGATAAACTCAATTGCTATGCTGCCAACAGACGTGAAGGTGTCCTGGTTTGGCACGTATCATCCACGCACTCAGCAGCATCCTACCTGCAGCTGTTATTGCCATCTTAGCTTTGATGAGCAGAGAAGATCTTTGAACCAACATTAATTTGTTCTAACAAATATAACAACTGCATTCACAGAATGTCTTCCAAGGATGTCTTTAAAACATATAGGGTTTCACTACCCATAAACTGTCCATAGCCAGGTATCACCACGGTTCAGACTGAAGCTGAAAAACAACTTTTTCTTGAGATAAACCCAGATCAGTTCAGGTCAGAACATCTCCTCAAGTACCAACAAGATTTGGAAGTCAACTCCCTCTGCTTTTTGTTGCCAGCTACCATAGAAGGCACGCTACTAGTTCAGACTTTCCCTTTAAGACAGAAGATTAGGGTTCCTTGTATTTAAAGGACTTTTTACAATTCTGGCCCCAAATGCTGGCAAATGGGAGGCCTTCCACCAAAGTAATTCCCATAAATACATTTGTTCTCAATACTAGATAACTCTTCATCACTGTGGTGGTTCCTTCTTTCCACCCTAGTTCATTTCATAAACAAAGGCAAAACTAACGCTTCAAAAAAAAACTGGATTTGGTTTAGCCTAGGAAAGACTTTCTTTGCCAACTAAGACCATTCAGTAGTATTGATCTAAATTCACAAGCTGTTTTGAGAAAATGAAAGACTCCATTTGCAGCCAGTTTGCCTGAACAAAACTGGCCAAGTTCCAGGGAAGAAACCTTTGAAAAACCCCTTCCTATTGGCACTGCGGTAAGAGATACGGAGTCAGTACTGCTGCTTTCTGGTCTCCTTAACATCCAGCACTGCAGCAAGTATAACAGAAGATGAGAAGACCAATATGGATGACCACAGATCAGAACAACTGCTATTCTGAGAGCAACTACCTAAACTGCTACTCAGCAGCATGAATGAAGAATATCATAAAGGTCAACAGAATTATGGTAGCGG
This sequence comes from Odontophorus gujanensis, assembly GCA_013399175.1. Lineage (NCBI taxonomy): Eukaryota > Metazoa > Chordata > Aves > Galliformes > Odontophoridae > Odontophorus > Odontophorus gujanensis. The sequence goes on along the minus strand of VXAB01008909.1, from coordinate 19,937 downwards.
GCAGAAGGTCAAGAGGAAATCATTATTCACTGTTCCTCAAATATATGAGCAATGAGACACCCAGTGTAATTACTGTAAGCAAAAGTAAAATTAACCACTTTTCGTACAACACTATTAAGATCATAAAAGTCTTTGTCAGGGAAGGCAGGAATGCCAAATGAATCAGACACTGGATAGATCTGTCCACAGCTATGAGTCACAACAGCTGAAGTGCTGAGGTTGCTGAATGCCAGAAACTGGGAACAGCCCATCACTCTTCACATGACCTCACCAAGACTCTTTCCCTGAACACCTGCCATGGGCCACTCAAATAGACACACACTAGATTAAGTGATCTTTGGGGAGCCCAGTGACAAGGCAATCTTCCATAAATTAAAATAACAGTTGAATAAAAGCTTCAGTAGATCAGTAGCACTGGTTCCAGCAATATTTTGCTCTTATTAAAGGTCATGATACATTAAGCTAATGTACAGGTGAAGTTCCCATTATGTTACTACTCATGCTACTTCTATGCTGCATTTACTTAACAAAGGATTGAGGTGAGAGTTCTACTGAAGCTAATGTATTATTTCCATATAAGTTGAACGTAAAGGATACCAAAACACTCACAATGTTAGGTTTTTTGCAATCACCTGCCAATTTCATAGATCTCTTTGTAGCATATGCCCTCCCAGTATGCTTGTGGAACTAATGTAGTCATTGCCACCTCTTGTTACATACACAGACCTCAGAAGTGACTGAAACAGGGGCAACTAAGGCGAGGGAAACGGATGTTGTGCATGTATTTTTGTGTAATGGAGCAGACAAGATACAACCCAGATTCTTTCAGTATCATCTTGTACTTGCCCAAAGTCAACAGAATTTCCACCGAGACAACCATGAACATAAGCAAACAACTGTATGCAAGCCCGTTCCTATTCAGTTCAGCACTTAAAACACTAAAACACTTTCCTATATAGGAATTTAGAAACTAAAGTTAGGCACTTGGGTAAATACTTCACTAAATCAGGAAACAAATTGTGAATTTAGACCTAAATTTAGCAAATATTTTATTCCCCTGTTCAAGCTGAAAATATTCTTCTTGAGAGATATCATGCACAGTAACTGTTGGAAGTACTACACTAGATCTGCTTCATATGGATAATGAAGTCAGTAAAATTTAAAAAAAATAATAATAGAAAAGTTAGGTTAACATAATGACTCCATTCTTCCAGAAATGATGGAGCCTGCTTTTTTTTTTCCTATAAGAATGCAGTCTATTAAAAACACTTTAATATTAAGTAATCAGAGACATAAATTTAAAAAGGAATACTTCAATGCAGACCATTATTTCAATTTTACAGTAATTCGTTTGAGAAATGTTCCTAATTAATTTAACATTCATTTTTAATTGCTCGAAAATTAAATGGATTCATCTCTCTTTTACTGTGTAAGTTTAAATGAATAGTTTAAATGTCCTTTATATTTACGGCAAGCTGTTTTGTCAGTTTATTTTAGCAGAGGAAAGAAGTCCTTTCATGTCTGCAGGGAAGACAGCAAATGGAACCTGTGAAAGAAATGAGAACAAAACTGTGAAAACAGGTTACATGCACGTGTTTTTCGTGGTTTGCTGTTTGCTAGCTGCGGTTAGATCCATCTGGCCTGATCCCAGCTTCAGAACGAGCACCCAGAGCAGGGTGCCCAGGTACACATGCAGGCGGCTTTTGGACATCTTCATGGAAGAGATTCCATAACAACTATCACAACCTGGCTAGCACAGACACAGCTGTTTCCTGATGTTTACATAAACCTGCTGTGCTCCAATTGTTGCCCATACCCTACTGTCCTACCACTATGCACCACCAATAAGACCCAGGCTCCATTCTCTTTGCATTCTCTCTCCAGGTGTCTGCAGGCATTTCTAAGCTTTCCCCAAAGCCTTCTCTTCTCCAGTCTGAACAGATCCAGATCTCTCAGCCTCTTGTCCAGGCCCTTCATCATCTTGGTGGCCCTACCCTGGGTTCTTTCTGGTATCACAGCCTCATCGCATGGCTTGGGTTGCAAGGGGACTCAAGGACATGAAGTTCCAACCCCACTGCTGCAGGCGGAGTTGCCAACCACTAGATCATATACTAGATCAGATTGCCCAGGGCCCCAACCAACCTGGCCTTAAACACCTTCAAGGATGGGACGTATCCAGATCTCTCTTGTACTGGGACGCCCAAAACAACAGATGCACGTTCATGATATGTTAGGCTAAACAAGAAGAGGGATTCAGCATATCTCACTTGGCAGATGCCCTACCTCCTCTCATTTTCCCGCTAACAGCTGGGAAAATCCACCTTTATCTTCAGCACCTAAGAGCACATTACTTGCATGTTACTACAAATCTTGATCTAGCAGATCTGAAAGGCATAGACTTCAGAATCATCTGCTTTCCAAAGAAGTGTCACTTGGCTAAATATACAATTGCCACTTCAGCTCCGTTATTTTGGTGTGGGAAGGTGTTTATTTGGAGAACATAAATGCTCACCGGAAGCTACAGAAACAGTTTTACCTCCTAACCATGTCTGTGAGTTTCGCTTTCAGTGTGTAATCAGGCATTGCAATTCTGATGCTTTCCCCAGAACTCTGTGACATAGGTATGGAAATTCAAACGGAAAATTAGAGTTTGTGGAATGCTTTAAGCCCTACCAGATGACTTACTCAACTATTCAAAAAAACCAACATTCCTCAAATCACAGCCAGTTGTTCTACTAAGTTAATTTACAGAAAGCTCCTTCAGCAAATCAAAGACATAGCTTACAATATAAACAAGTGAACGGCATTTCAGAATGACAGAAGATGTCATATTTCACTTCCGGGAACTATTTCAGGGCTTGCCTCAGCTCAGTGAGCAGCCATAGGCCTTAAGTCATAAACTGCTATTTGTAAACCTTAAACAAATCAAATGCTATTAGGCATTAAATTAACTACAGAGAAAGTCAGAGAGTCTAATGCTTTCTTGTTCTTTCTTCTTCTAATAGAAAATACTAAATTTAGATGAGCACTATAATTCTTAGACTTTAATTCAAACAAACCTAATTGTGCATGGTTTACTTTGAACATGATAAAATTGCAAAGCATATATCAACAGATTTAATATTTACAACACTACTTAAATGCACTTTAAAGTGATGCCAAAAAAAAAAAAAAAAGTGATTTAATATGTTGCTTTACTCCATAAATAACGATATCCTGGTTGAAGATCATGAGAGACATTGCCAACAACAGTAAATTTCACTGTTTTATGTATTTGTTTTAAATTAATTTCATTTCTTCTTGATAAAAGAAGACCATTTCCTATAGTCCTATCATAGGAAATAAGTGCCAGTTCTGTATCTACTTACAGTTTGGTTAGATGTCAGTAATTTACACGAAAACAATACAGAATGCATCCACTGACATTCAACACTGACACAAAACTAATTGAGTACCAAAACTGAACAATGAAATAAATGCAAATGGCAGCAATTTCTCAGATGGCTACCTCTCAAATCCATACTGTTTGCTACATGTGAAAGGTGAAGAACGTAGAGGGCAGCAGTAGCCCATAAGAAAGTATTTGCACTTTCACTAATCACATTTCACTATTATTTATAATAGTGAAGTGGAGATATCCACATTTCATGCTAGGTCTAGTATAAATGGAATGTTCACACTGTTCTATGACTGTATTTTAGCCATCTTCCAAGTCTGATTAAAACACAACCCAAAACTTGCACAATAACCATGAGGTGGAAGGGTCATCATCCTTACACGATGTTACTTTCTTTTCCTTATCAACAGCTTTAAAAGAGATCATGACAATAACTTCTTGAAATAACACTTCCTATTGTAAGCTGCTCTAATTTGTTTTTCCAAGGTATTAAAGGACTAACGATTACACGGTTTTTTAGGGCACAGCTTTGTTTGATTCAATAATAGAAGTGGCTTGTGAAGCTTTTCAGCCCCTACACGTCATAGAGAAATACAGAATTTCTTTTCACTGAAGATACTTATTACAGTTGCCTATTACTTCCTACACCAAACCTGGCCCAAATGCTGGATGGAGCGGACAGGCTTCAGGCTCTTCAACACACAAACCATCCTCCTGCAATCCTAGAACACACAGTCAACTTTTGTAATCACTAGAATTAGACAGCATTCTGACACCACTCAGAAGGACAGCTATGTAGATGGATTTCCAAGTATTATTCCTTAGATCCTTCTGTAGCAGAATTGCAACTGTCATCTATAATTCATAATGTGGTCTGTGAAATATTTATACCCAACAGATTCGCTGAACTAGCGAGTAAAGCTGAATTAAACTTCTGTTCCTCTCTAACACCCTGGACTAAGAGACAAGTATTGCAGTTGGTGAAAATCACATTGCTTCAGCCTATACTGATATCTCATTCTGCTGGGGGAGGAAGATGGGGTATGGCTAATCCAAAAGCCCCTGCTAACACTGCCTCTGGCATGAACCAACACTGGATGCTTGGTGATGCATGAAACACAACCATACCTGTTACCAAATCCATCCCAGTACCTACAAAACTGTGCATTGGGGACTTCATGGACTATTTTTGCTCTTGAGACTAAGCGTTAATTAATGAAGATTCCTCGTTTCCTAAAGAATTTTGTCAGAATATATACTCTATATTTACAGATATAGGCACATGGTCAAACTCAAACCTCTACTAGGCACATTCCACTCAGAATTCACCATGCCAAGCAATTTTTGGCCGCCTTCCTGACTGCTGAATACTGTGATCTTTTCTACCACAGTAACTCTGTTAGCTTGTAATTCTGCTATCTGTTAGCAGAAATTGTAATTCCACTTTCAGATTTTCCATTTTTGTTTCACTACAGCTCAGAAACAGTGCTTCTTCCCCTAGACAAATCAGGAAGAAAAAATCATCTTCTCTTCTTCTACCCACCACTGCTCCCTTCCCTATGCTCATATTGCCATTGCTGCAGAAACCTTATAGATGGCAGTAGAGTCCAAGTTAAAATAACAAAAAATAACGAGTATGCCGAAGTCTCCAACTGATCATCTCCTTTCCATTCTTTTACTTTTAGCCTCTCTTGAAAGTGCTAATTTAAAATAATAAAATAAAATGTTGCACAGTATTTCAGAGAGTAATTTGATGCTGAGATGTTCACTGCATTTGTTTACCAGGGAGCTTTGTATGTCATCTGCAAACATTATGTCTTCACAACAAAAACAAACTAGAGAGGGAAAACAAAAGTTTTCAGTGCTTTGTAAAAATCTTCATTACATTCTGTCTGAGCTGGTCATTTAATTACTTGGTAAATTCTAAGTAGTTTGCGAAATTATCAATTTTTCCTCAAATAAACAGTTCTTTTCTTAAATCTCAGGTCTCAATCCTTTGTGGTCTCCTTTTAGGACTTCAGTTAGCTCTCTCAGATTAGCATCTGCAACAAGTCTTACTGTATAGAAAGCATCCCTGATTTTGGATTTGTAAATCTAACCCCGTCTAATAAGTTTTATTACTTATAATTACAGAGAATCTAGTGAGAAATCAGAAGCCCCACTGGAAAACGCACAGTCCAAGTCCCACTGCATTCACAAGATCATAGCAGCAGCAACAATTCCAGGTTCTCTGATCTTACTGAAGACAGATTAAGCATCAGTTTGCCTCCGAGGAGCTGCACTGCAGCTTCTGAATGTAATTAGAGGAGTTCTTTCCCTTACCAGAATGCGCAGTCAGCAGTTAAGTTACCTGATTACAAATTAAACAGGGAGAGTTTGAGCACTATTTAGGCAAATTGAGTCACAATTCAAGCAATCAGGAACAGTTTTGACTAGTAAGCAGCAAGTTCCCTTGCTCTAAATTGCAAGTGTGACCAAGCAATGTATTGCTCCTTCTGCAATACCTGTGATGCTGGGAGCAGAGGTTGCTGTTACTGAAGGATAACCAAAACTTGTGTAATCCTGCTGTTTGCAGACCTGGGACTTTCACACCACACTCTAGAACCAGAGCTTATTCAGTTCAATTGCAGCAATGCACAAATATATGGGACTGCTCCACCCCAAAGAGAATGCAACTACTCACTCACTAAAAAAACAAACAACGAATAAAAACAAGAACAAAAACAAGAAAACCATTCAATTCGCAACAAGTCAGTAGCCTACCCATCACTCATCTTTTTCACTAGAGCATCAAGATGCCCATGTAGCCAACAAAATCTCCATCATGCTAGGTCACAGCCAAGCAGTAAGTTTCTACCAAGGTACAACCAGAAATTTTTAACAACAGCTTTACTCAACAGGAGACAAGCTGGGAGAGCAAACTCTGCTGCATTCAGAGTCAGACCCAAAAGCAGCACGTTGCAGTTTGCCTCCATGAGATGATGAAAAACATAAGTTGTCTTTGAGTTCACAGTAAAGGGCTGTTTTATTTTCCAGGCAGACAAACAGTTATAGTGCCTGATTCTTGTGAAGTATTTCAGTCATGGTCATAAAAATCAAATACAAGTATCTATTTCTTACCACTAACAATAATGGGAAACAAGCTAAAGTGACTAATTCAGATGCTAATCACAGAATCACCAAGGTAGGAAAAGCCCTCCAAGATCATCCACCTACCACCACCATTTCCCACTATACCATGTCCCTAAGTTACGCATCTACACAGTTCCTGAGCACCTTCAGGGACAGTGAACAGTACACAATATTATCCCAATGAAAAGATTTATTTCATTTATTCCCTTCTCTGTCTTGTAATGTATTTACTTATAAGAGTCTGGTTCTGCTGTTATGAGTTTGAAAAACTTTCAGTTCTCAAATACACTAAAGGCAACTCACATAAGACAAGCTGCATTCTACACTATTTAAAATTCACTCTTTAACCTTTATGTTATAGAAATAATCTGGCACATAAGATGAAATACACATAAGGGCTTCTTAAACTGAAATGAAAAATTAAAATTCTGGACTAGAAGAATCAGAGAAGGGAAAGAAAACTGAATAAAAGAGTCTCTGTAGAGGAGAAGGAAGGAGAGAGAATAAACCTTTTGGTTTGTTAGACTTCATGGTATACTGTGAAAACATCACTCTCCTGCTAAATGTCTGTTTTGACTGAATAATAATTCTATTCTTTTTGAGACTCCTCATTCTGTTCAATCCCTTTTGGGAGTTTACTGCCAGATCTTTTCCTGGAGTTAGTCCAGAAGCATAGCTCTTTAAATAACATCTTCTGCCATGTTTAGAGATTTTGAGGCAATTCAAATACTCAAAGACAGGACAGAGATACGGATAGGAAAGAAAAAACTCACAGCATACCCTCATTTCTAAACTCCAATCCCATTATAAATTGAGTCTATATATAGTCCTGTTCCCAATCTTTCAATACAAGCTAGCTATGCAAGTAAACATCAGTTTTTCCTGAAGCTTTAAGTTATTTGTGTTTTTATTTTTTATTTTAATAATAAAATCTTGTGAGTTTCTGATGACCTCCAAAAAAGGCAGATTTAATTTTCAGAGATGCTGACTGCATGCTACTCTCCACCTTTGCCAATCAAAGGATACGTTTTCAAGAGCAGCTTTAAAACACTTAAAAGTTGTTTTGTTGCTGAGGCAGTGCTGTGGCTCTTGCAATAGTGCTCTAGCTGTAAAAAAGCAGAAGAGAAACACAAGAAAGCAACCCCTCTCCACTACCAGTCCATATCATTCAGATCCCATGGCTCACAAGAGACCGGTATCCTGATGTGAGGCTCCCTGATCACTCGAGGGACTCTGCCCTGCCAGCTGGTACCCTATACATCTTCCCCAGGGCAGCCATCCCGCAGCATGCTGCACATAACACACCATCAGTTTGCTGGGCTGTGCCTCAGGACAACAGGTGCAGTCACCCAACACTAGCATCACTTTCTACAATTGGGTTGATCAGCAGCAGTTTGCCAACTGGTTGCAAAGGACATCAGCATGACCACACCCCAGGAGATGGAGGTGCAGCCCAACTTCTGTGCCTTTAGCCTCATCCAGAAGCAGACATGCATCATTCTTACAAAGCTGGGCCACCTGTGGCACAAAAATTAACTGCTGATGAGCCTACTTGCAACGTTCGCTAGACCAGACGTTCCTCCCTTTCATTATCCATCATTCAAAATACTTATAAAAACAGTAGAGGATTAAGCAGAGCATCACCACAACACCACAAGTATATGCTTCCATTTCACCCACCTGAAAATGTCATTGGTCCTACTGTCTCAAAAGATACCTTTAAAGTACTTCCCAGAACACACATAAGGCACACGTAAGATGGGTTAAAATATTGGTTAGGACTTCACAAGAGGAGAAGTCATCTGTAAGAGAGGATGCTACAGTGACCTCATTTGGAATGTCAGAACAACCCTAAAGGGATAGAGCTCTTCTAAGCCTATGCAGTCTGCCTACTGAAAAGCACATTAAGATGAACGGAGATGCCAAACAAATCTGCGTTGAAATAGGCCTGGAGCAAGGCAAGGCTGAAGAAGCCACAGTCAAAGCTGATGAGTTATATTCAGTATGTAGGGCATGTGCAAGTTCTTCAGCACTCTGCCTCGGTTTTTTCCACGTGAAAAACCAAGAACAACGCTAAACAGAAATTTCTCATATACTTGCTTTGGTAGAGATCATCATCTTACAGTTTTCTTTTCTACATACATGAACCTATGCAGGAACAAGCTAAGGAGGCCTTGACATTTTTAAATAATGTTAAAATTTCACTGTGTTGAAGTTATTCAACCTATGCAGTACAAGAGACTTTCTGTTTTACACAAATAAACTTCGTCCTAATACAGTACCAGTTCTATTAATACATACCTACCAATTTCCACATAGAAGGGAGATGTTAGCCCCAAGCCCACAGCTTTATATCTCAAAGGTTACATTAAAATAATGAAAACTAATTTTCCAGTTATTGTCCAAAATAAATTATACATGAGTATAATCAAAGTTAACTGAAGAACGCTGCATGGCATGAGCTCATTAAAATCATCCCAAATGCCAAGATGAAGCACACTGCTGGTGCTTTAAAGAAAAATAAAAACCAAACAGATTAATAGAAGTGGGAGCTCCTCAGAGCTAAATTAACTTCACTCAGAGCAACTTCTGTGGTTATGCAGAGGTAATTACCTGACCCTGCTAAAATGCTGCATTTTCATACTTATTGGCTTAATCAGTACGTTGCATTTCAAATGGAAGTGTCCTTGTGGCCATCGTCAGGAATTCCATCACTTGGATTTCCAGAGCACCATCTGTGGGACACAGAACGACAGGAATTGCTTGAGGACAAGTCACAAAGCTCCATCATGAGCACAGATAATCTTGCCCCTTCTGGTTCATTGAAAGCAGTGAGTTGGCAGGTCATATAGAGCTCCAATCAAGACTGTCAAGGAAAATCTGCTGCAAATTTTTCCACTGCTAATTATTTTCTCTGCAAATAATTTCAGTCTTAATCATAGCCTGAATTTGTAGCTTTTTGTCTGAAGGTCTAAGCATTGCCTTTCTCTCTGACATTGTTGACCTGCCTACCACTGACAGGTTATGACCTCAGAGAAAACAGAGAGGTTCTTGGAAATGAGCTGCCCAAAAACTAGCAGATGTTGCATTACCTCTGCTTAGCCATTAACTTCTGTACCATGTGTATGGTCATGCAAATGCTACTAAGTGAGTTCTGCATCACTGAGTATTGACAGTGAGTATGCCCAGAGCAAAATGAACTGTGTCAAGTCACACTTCTTAACAGCGTAAGTAAAAGCCAATAAACCATAACTTGGCCTTAAGATATTAAGTAGCATAAGAAACAGGCTTTTAGATGGAGCTTCCAAATATCTTTAACCACAACCACCTGTTTGAAAACACAAAGTATTTCATATTTCTAATTTAACTGGAAGTTTGCCTGGCCTTCCTTATCTTCCAAACTCAAGCCTCGCTTTCCCCTGCCACTGCACCTCTGCAAGCCTGGGCATGAAGAAACCACACATCCATGCTGTGCCCCCAATACCAAAGCTCTCAGAACCAAAAAAACAAGTCTGTGCTCATCCCATCTTCTGTGACTTCATAGAAAGTCCCTACAGTTTTATCTGGGTCTGACAGCCTGCAGGCTTTTCCATATAACAACTACTGCAAATACAAAGAAAGTTTTGACACTGTGCTGACCGGAGTTCACCTGTTTCAAGGTGGAACAGTTGATAGAACCTGATTTCTAATTCCTACCGCTTTCTAATACAGCACACCAGTATATGTAGTAGAAATATTAAAGCTCTTTCCTTTGCAGAGAAACCTCAGAGAGTTGGCTCTTTCTGAAGAGCTTCTTCTAGAGAAATCTTTAAATAAAAAAGGGTGTTGTTTTTTTTTTTTTCCCCTGCTGCAAAGTCAATACTTCAAACCTGCAGCTATCTACTGCAGGCAAATTAATACTTAATCACAGCTGTGACTTCTGTAGACAATGACACTTGGTGCAGTTTTGCTGAGGTAAAAGTAAATGATCTGTTCTCAAAATAATCAGTGAATGTCTGCTGTTCCAAAATATCAGGAATTTGAGTAACTGCACTGAACCCAAACGTAGATAACTGCAAATCTGATACTTTACATTGATTTTTTTTTATTACTTTATTAAAACATTATTATTTTGTTTATTGCACGTGAGATTAAAACAAGGAAGCAAGCCTGTAAGTCTGTCTTCCCCAGCACAGGAATTAAATACATAATTATAAGAAAATCAAATATTCAAAATCACAGAATCGTAGGGGTTGGAAGGGACGATATCTAACAATACAGTTCTTCAACTTCCACAAGCACCCAGTGCTTAGTCACACCATCAGAGCACTCAGTTATAAAAATTGGTATCTACTTCATTTACATCCCTGATTTCTTATTCAGCGTTTCCCCTGGCTCACCAGTGAACCAGAATCCAACCCAGGGGTTATTTCTTGGTCTATCTTTAGACATCCCCTGTCTTGTAATCATTTTTATATCTCAGCTGACCTTAAATATTGGATGAGTGTTTAAGCAAGCAAAGCCGAGGAATCTGACAGAGTAACTTGACAAGCAGAATAAGTTATGTCAAGCAGGCATCAAGCTACGAGGCCTGGTTTCAATAAGCCCATAGATGCAGTCTATATCAATTCCTCGATTCAGGGACGTTCTTCCACGGTTTTTTGTTTTTGTTTTTTGACATGGAAAATGGCCAAAGCATCTCTCTGCTCCGAGAACATATTGTTCCCCGCAGCTCGCAGCTGCTTACCTTGGTCCAGACGTGCTTTTGTGAGTACCACACTCCCCTCAGGTTAAGCTTCCCTCTCCCGCTTCCCTCAGCGGCCTCTCCAACTGGCTTCCTCGCAGCCCGAAGCTTTTCAGCTGTTTTAAATTCGGCCGAACCCGCCTTCAAGAGACATTAAAGTCAGGTCCCAGTTTGGGATCCCTGTTTCGAGAAGTCATTGCTTTCAAGCTGTCCCTGCTCGGGTGCTGTTTGCAGCGGGAAACACCACACGGGTGCCAGAGTTCAGTCAAGGAGTCAGAGAGAGGGGTGTTTTTTACTATGAACAGGATCCCTTCTCATCCCCTTGTGCTCTCAGACGGCACTTAACAACTCATTAGTTAACTATCCTGCTGAACAACAGCAACTGCTCTATAACGAAACACAGTGCCCCGCTGCAAGGCAGAAGTGCTGAGTCGCAGGGCAGTATTCCTACAGCAGAGAGGAGAGAAAGCTTTTCCAGGCCATTTATTCTCGTCCTTAAAGAAGGCTAATTTGCAGACACCAATCTTATTCAATTGGCCATGATAATCTAAAAAATATTACTCACTTGAATAAACGGGATAGAGGCCAGCAGTTAGCCGTGGGCTTAAGCTTTTCTATTTGTTCGTGTTGAAACAGTACAGCACATTTCTTTATGAGAAGGCTCAGAATAAAAAAAAAAGAGAACCAAAGGCAAGAGTCACCAAAGACAAACATGATGCTGGTGATAATAGCAGAGACCCTTCCCTTCCTTCACGATTGAGTTCAACTAGTGTGGGGCTCACTGCTTTAAAACAGCTGGATCTGCAAATGACCAGAGTACGTGGAAAAGTACCAAAGTTAATGAGAGCGTGGGACAACATCTGGATGCACCGCCAGAAGATTTATGAGAACATCTTGATGCTGATAACCACCAAAGAAGGGACTGAGCTACGGATGTGGCGGTTCACAAAGATCTGTGTTCCCATAAAAGCATCCTGTAAACATTGATATGTACCCAATATTTTATCCGATGTTCTGATATGTACCTGATATTGTATCTGATGCTTGTCGCAATATTAATGAATTATGATACTTAGATAATAGATAAAACTGTATATAAAGCGATGAGTCTTGAATTAAAATCAGACGATTGCAGCATTCATACTGAGTGTATTGCTGTCTCATTTCTTCGCCGCCTACAAACTAGAACCAGGCAGTTATTTTTAAAAAAATTGGAAGGGAAAATGAACGATAAAATGGCTCATCAGGGAGTGTTCGTTGTGTCAGGAGGAAGATAGCTGTCTGATATACTATTGAAATATAAATAGTTAAGAAAAAGAAAGGGTTTTTTTGGGGGGGGTGGGCTGAAAGAAAGCTCTTGGACGTACTTGTTGAGTTTAATTCACTCTTGCAGCAGTAAGAAAAAAAGGGGACACTTGTTATATATGAAGTGTTGTCATTTGTAAATAGACTTTACTGGCATCTACAGTACTTCTACAGTACTTTTTATTGGCTTCCAAAAATCTTTGGCATGCCTGAAAATATTTCTTTAAACTTCTAGTGAATCTCAGGCTGTCATCCTTATGTTACATTACATTACATCAACTTAGAGTTAATATTCTGCCACATGCATTTCTTGAGTATTTTGATATCAGGCCAAAACTTTAAATTATGTGACAAAGAATTGTATAATGCCATCAAAGTCTACAAACCAAGTTACGCTGACTTCTCACAGTGAGATAAAGCCATCCAAGAGCAAGCAGAGCACATTCAAGCTGTTTTTGTTGGTTTTTTTACAAGTCTTCTCATAGTTACACACAAGAGTGTGATGCCGAGAAATCCGACATAGTAACTTGACACAACAATGCAGTATGTCAAGCAGGTATTCCCTTTATTACAGCGCTGGGTGCATGGGGGATCTCTCCGCCAAACATGCACACCAAAGAGAGAAATGAATACATATTTAAAGGTATAGCACATGCATATTCATCACATTCCAAACTCTGGTTATCGAGAGAATTAAACCGAAGGGTCAATTTTGCTGTAAATTTTCAAACCTTGAAGGGGAGAGCTTCTCATTATTCCTGAAGAGAGACATCTGTTTGGTTATCTTGTTGGGACAACAGGATGTCCATCCTGCATTCTTATCAACAAGCTTATTAGTTCGATTTATGCCCATCCAACACGTCTGGCCCAACAGATAAATCAAGAGGGAGTAGCACCTTTCTACTGTAGAGAAGCTGTTCTCATGATTCAAGTGTATAAAAAAGAGTGTTGAAATCTGAAGTACTCATCCGTGTCACAATTAAATAGATCAGCCTGATCATGCAGGGCTGCTCTAATTTTTACTGTTTCTCCTACCTCCTTATCTGAAATGCATGAAAATCAAATAGATGAACAAAACTTCACTCTAATCTATTTAATTTCATCTTGGTATGACACAGTATCTTAAAGATTTCAAGCAAGTCAGCAAGGTTTACAGTTAAATTTTCAAAGGCTGAATTTCTTGTGCAGATCATAAATCTCAATTTTGATTCAGTGCAAAAGAAATTTGCACACTTATATGTTTACAAAATTGTGGTAATTCTATAAATAATANCATGCCTTACAAGGAAATTTTACTCCTTTAAATAACTTTATATGCCAATTGGAATTAAAGCCAGTTTAAAAGTATTGTGTCAGCAGCTTTGACTTTTTATCTTTTGACACGAATCACCTTTGCATGTTTCACAATATGTACTTTAATTCCAGTTTTTCCTCTTTAGAACTAGTGCTGCAATCTATCATGTTTTTCCCTTCACAACTTTCAAACCATTTTTCTTCTAATTGTTCATATTATTAGGAATAGTAATTATATTTATGAGAGCAACTATCTAATTCTCTTCATTTTATTAGTGCTTATGTATTCATTTTTCTTTTGTCACTGGTAATTCTGCAATTTTTTGAGTCTTCCAAGTTATTTTCAGTAGTATTTTATTGTTCCCTGTTCTTCCAACATTCTTTTCTTTTATTGTAAGTAGAGGTTTAAATGATATGTTTGAAATATTACATAATAATCTGAAATACATGTTGAGAGAACATTAGTTGTCTCTCTCCTGAGCTGTTGAAGTGATATCCTGTATTCATATTTCTGTTTCCCCTGAGCAGTACAGTAGAATAAAGCCCTTATCCTCTGTAAAGTTTGTCTAGAATTAGTCAACAGAAAAGTTAATGCGGCATATAAAGTAATTTATTATATATAGTATATATACTATAGCAAGTATATACATTAATCCTTAAAAAGCACTCAAGTATAAAATAAGTTGATATTTTGCTATGTGGAGACATTCACAGTAAAGAAATAGGAAAAATATTGGCAGTAGATACTGAATTAGACATTACTTCATTCTTCACTCCTCTTTTCTTCATCTGTCAAAGAAGATAACAGGAAAGTGTTGTATTAAACACTGAAATATCATTATACCGTTACAGCTTTAGCTATTGCATTGGCTCCAAAGTACTGCATGCATTTGCTTAAAGAATGTTGCATGTTTAGCATGTAACGAGTTTTCATATAAAGCTCTTATCATCTTCCAAATTCAAAGCACTGCAGGAACACAGCCCATCTTTTCATAAGAAGACCCCTATCATTTTTTTCTCTCTGCTCTATGTTCTGCTTTCTGAGTAGCACACAGAAACTACAGGCTCACCAGCTTTTTTGCAGTTTGATTAATAGCTTTATGCATGCTTTCTTCTCATTTTATTTCAGTTGCTGCCTCATTGACAGTCTCAACTCAAAAGCAAAAGCGTGGCCCCTTGTCTTTTCAGAGCCGGATGTGTTCATGTTACCATCCATCAGGGTAAATCTGCATGAGACAGTTGTTTCGCTCTGAAGACAGTGAGCTTTCTCAGCTTTAACAACATAATAGTGAGAAATGAAACAGCAACATGAGGCTCCCTTCAACCCCTTCTTTTCATTTGCACAAAGGAGTCTTCATTCCCTTTATCCCTTGCTGCAGCAGACACATTACCCTCTCGGCCCACTCAAAGGCTCAGTAGACAGTGTTCATGATCCCCGTGCTGCCATTTCGAGTTTCTGTTCTTGCTCCTTTTTTTAACCACCCCTCAGAATGCATTCAGAATGACCTTTTGCTCTGTAATCCCTCAATTCTAGCCTATCAGCCTTCTCTGATTTTCAGGCCGGCCCCTCCTCTGCTCCATAATCCCATCAACCTATTATGTAGTGGGGTGGTGGTTAGCCCTTCCTTCTACATCATCTCATGTACCACAGAGAGTGTTTAGAGAAACCCAGGAGGAGGCAAGCAGAGCACTTAGATTTTTATGTAAAACAACATTTCTGTCATGACTAAATTAAACTCAAGGTTCGAACCAGACATTGTGAATGAACTTGTTGGCCTCCTTTCTTTCATGTGGTAGTTTATATACAAGGGGTGCACAAGCCCTCTTTCCTATTTTGCATTCACCTAAGCAAAACGCATAATTTGCCCATACGTGACTACATATTTTAACTGGTCTTTCCGACATTTCTTCCATGCAGATTTGGAGGAAGCTTCTTCACTGGGGATTCTAAAAAACAATGGCACTCATTTGATTTCTTAATCAGGGAGGATCTTCTGTCAAAACCTCCTTTTATGATTGCAGTAGATAGGAAAAACGTGGAAAAGGATGAGCAAAAGGAGCATGGAAAAACGGTCAATAGCCTTCCTGTAGGAAGCTACCAGAGTGCTGATAATTAAACTCATATCCATGATGGCGATAACTAAACTTATGCTTAGGACATGATCTCATGAGTCCTTCTTATTTGCTCCTAGTTCTGTTGTTGTTACTGTTGTTTTACCAGCAGGCATACAAATTCATTCCTGAGTATTCTGGGTTCTTTCTACTAGCAGGAATAATTTTTCTGACTTGAAGGAATCTAAGCACTTGGAAATTCCATTATTTATGGTGGCATTAACATAAACCTTCAATTAGAGAAAACATTGACAGTGTCTGAAAGAAAACTACCATTTTCAGCAAAAAGCGTAAGTCAAAACAACTCTGAACTATACTTAAAAATGCAAAGCAGTGAAGCTTTTCAGTTTCTCTTTGGAAAAGCAATACATTCCAACATACTAAATTGTCATGTTAGTTTCTCAAGCTGTACATGTGTGCTATTTAAGTATTTTTTCCCATCATTTTATTTTTATTTTTCTAATGAATGAAGTTTCTAAATTCTCACAATGAAATATAGTATGTTCTGATAATCACAGGATTCCAGGAAGTGGTGAATTAAGTCCTAAGCACTGTAAGACCTGCAGTAAAATAATCAAAGTGTGCAATAATGAAATTGCCAGTTTCTTTGGCTGTCTTCCCTTTTTGCTTCCCCAGTATTGAATTCTGCAGATTTTTAGTTCTGGTTTTATTAGAACCTTTTTGAAGCCTTGACCTTTTGCTCTTTACAGGAAGGTTACAGAATAATCTAGTATTAGTACAATAATTCAACTAAATCTCTTGCCAGCAAGCATCTAGAATTAAAACATAACATTATTATAACTTGCTGACCCTTTAAAAAAGTAAGTTTAGCAGAGGGCAGAGGACTCAGTTATGAAAATATATACAACCAGAGAAATTCAGAGGGAAGACATTGCAGCATAGGCCAAGTGCTTAAAATCCAGTGAGCATGGTGAACAAAGAAGAAAACTTCCCTGCTAAACAAGTTTTAAAGAGTTCTGTCTGTAAATGACCATAAAAACATTATATAACTGTTTTTGAAAAGCAAAGATAGTGGAGAAGTAGTTAGTGGCAAACTCTTAGCACACTAGATGCATTCTTATAATAAATACTCTTTGTGAAGCTATGGATTTTCTCTGCCAATTTCTTCCTTGAATATTGTGGGCATTTTTAGTTGGCTACCCTTAACAAAAATCAATCTAAATGAGATACCTTTCAGCTCATTCCGTACCACTTGAAGTTTATCAGAAAATAAACTTGCAGCATCAGATCCTCTGAAAAATTTGCCTTTAGAGAAGTCAGGAATTTGCCTGCATGAACTCACAGGCAACTCATATAGTAATCTGGGGCAATGTCAGGGAAAAGAGATGTACATCTCCAGTATAACCTGTGATTCCAAATTGCTTCAGGCACTTCACTGGCAGTCTGCGGACAGGGGCAGGGGACTCTTTTGCCACTCCAGCTACTGGTCTTTGACTTCTGAACTACCAGACCCAGGTGAGCATTTGGTTCATACATTTTCTGTGAAACTACATATGCTTAATTTAATTTCTGAGAATGGTTCCGTTTTACAGTTTTGTCCCTGTTACATACCTTCCAGTCTCTTCCAGTGATGGCTGTCTGAACAATCCATTTCTGTCAGAGCAGCTAAGCTCATGTGATAAACTGTAATGTGACCGGTCCCATCACTGCCTACATTGCTTCAGAACCATAACAACTTCCACATTTCAGTGTGCTGTCAACTGTGCTGAATCCTACGTAACATATCATGAGAACATGGCAGAGTTGCCTACCACAGTGACTACTTTGCCATGTCTCAGAACACCCACAAGGAAACACAAAGGAAGCTCTGGTTGTTGATTTCATCCTCCATCTCTTTCTTCTATAACAAGGTCTGTCCAAAGCAAATCAACCATAAATTCTAGCCCTGTATTCTTGACAACAGTGGCCACCGGTGGTTATAGACATTGTTTTATTGCATGGGTAAGTTTATATGCAGTCCTCACTTAACAAACCCACAAGCTTAATTCCAATGAAGAATATTTCAATATAATTCAAATACCAGAGTCCATCTCTTCTGCATACTAAAATATAAACACATGGACTTGTGATGGAACTGTTGTCACAATGTGCTAACTGCTGTCCAATTTCTTGGTGTGCAGTCCAGTTCTGGGAATCTATACCGTAGACTGTCACAAGAAAGCTGTTATCTACACTGAAGAATTATGTTATCTGGAGGTGTCTAATGTCAGAAAAGGGCAATATGACCTGTTCCAGGATTCCATAAAATCAGGGAAAAAAGATACTGAAGACAGAAAATTAACACTCATCTCAAACATCCCTATTTTTACAGCTCAGGTCTCGTTTATCTTAATTTTTGAATTTTGTCATCTAGTGAACTGTACCAGAAGGGCAAGTATTCTATGAATGCAGTGATGCCAGATGTTATCCCACTGTTAACTGCAAAAACACCTACTTAGGACAGACACCTTCCATGGAGCTGGGTCCATCATTTGGCTTTAGCTTTCCTACTGAGACTGTGGTTGACAGTAATACATCATCCAGTCTGGAAGACTTTTTCCTAGAGGTAAAAGAAGTGTCTGGAGACTGGTTCAGGTGAAGGAAAAGGGATACCTGAATTATTTTTAATGCAATGCTTAAATATAAACTAAATGTGATAATGGGTTAGGGAATGAAACCATAAGTTCTTAATTAAAAACAAAAAAACACACTGGTGAAAGAGCAAATTCTTTACCCAAAACTACACAGAATAGGAGGTGCATGGCACTGAAGATTTCCATATACATAAAGAACTAGCATGAAGATAAGAATCAGGAGGCAGGAGAGGATGGTGGGAGGTCACCACAAGCTGTGCAATACGTTCATTTCTTTGAGCATATTTGGAAAAGAGGATGAATAGTAAAGTGAGTGACAGTTTGCTGATAAGACTAACATGTACTGGCTGGTAGAATGAAGCTGATTAATGGAAGTATCATAACCTTGCAATATCAAGTGGCTGTAGGAAGAAATGGCAGATGAAATTTGTAGTAGATAACAGTCATATCGTGGAGACGAAGAAACCCATTTCCAAATTTGCATACACAATGGTTAGTTTTGAGCTGACTGAGATAATGGGGTTAGAATATGGAGCTCCAGGAAAACTTGAGCATAGTGCTCTGTAAAGGTCATATAAGGAAATTGAATGCTTAAGAGTTATCAGAAAAGTAACTGAGAAGAAAACAGAAAACATTGTACCTCACATCAAATACATGAGATCACACGGTACATTGGCATATGCTACTGCTCACAGTTCCCAACCAACTATCTGAAAAAGTATGTCATGGGATCAGAAACACTGAGGGACAAACACTAAGTCTGATCAAACAGTTGGAATAGTTTTTATACAAGGAATAGCTGAATTGACAAACTTTTCAGTCCAGAAAGTAGAACAACTGCTTATAAGCTAGTCAATTTTAAAATTACCAACAGAAATGTTTGCTCTCCTTTCCAGATGGGACATTACAATAAAACTAAGTTCTAAATCACAGACAGGAAAAAGGACTTTACATTCTGCTCAGTGAGGCTATAAAACTACACCACAAGATGCTGCAGCTGTCATAAATGGACAGAGATCAAAAAGATATTCTACAAATTAAAGGAAGGAAAACCCACTGAGGTCCATTAAACAGAGAATCTTCGGTTCAGAAGTGCCATAAGCATCTACCAGGAGGTAATCCAGGATTTTAAGGAAGCATTGCTACATGGCTCCCTAGTTCTTACACTCTTCTCTTACAGTGTGCTCTTACAATCTGCTCTTGTTGATGAGAGGGTAGCAAATACATGGGCCTTTAGCTTGAGCTGCCAGAGGTGTGTGAATATTCTATGACTTAAACACCTCTCAAAAGCAAGTGAAAAATCATGTTTTGTATCACAGAGTAAAAGAATGAGAAAGACTTAAACAGTAAGATTTGAAAATCTATCAGCATTCCTGGTTAT
>VXAB01008908.1:429176-458413 GCA_013399175.1 Odontophorus gujanensis | reverse complement strand
ACCGCCACGATGGGAGCAGCAACGGGAACCCGCGGCTCCCGCACCTCTCGGCGGTCAGCCAGCACCTGTACAGCCCGGCCCCGCCGCTCTCCCACTCCGGAGCCTCCGACTTCCAGCCTCCTTACTTCCCCCCCCCTTACCAGCCGCTGCCTTACTCCCAATCCAGCGACCCCTACTCGCACCTCGGGGACCCGTTCTCCATCAACCCGCTGCACCAGCCGCCGCCGCCGCCCCCCAGCCAGCAGCAGAGCGCTTGGCCCAACCGCCAGAGCCAGGAGCCCGCCGGCCTCCCCCCGCACGGCCGCCCCGGCCTCGTCCCGCACCTCTCGGCGCTGGAGAGCGGCTCGGCCGGCGGCCGTCGGGAAACGTTTCGGCGCTCCGACCTCTTGCTGCCCCACGGGCACGGCCTGGATGCCTCGGCGCTGGCCGACAACCTGGGGCTCCACGACATGGCCCATCAGATAGAGGATGTACAGGTAATCGCCCCCCCACTCCCGGACCCCGCAGCTTGCGGATGCCCGAGCGCTCAGCCCCGCTTCGCCGCCTCGCCGTAGGAGCGAAAGTCTTTTTTTGGTTTATTCCTCCCAGCTGCACGGGGCGGGGTGGGCTTTGCTACCCCCTCAACTCATTCCTCCTCACATCTCGAGATGCGAAACCTTCTCCCGTTTCTCTTTGCAGAACGTGGACGACCAACACTTACTAATGCACGACCAGACGGTCATTAGAAAAGGTCAGTACGGCGGCACGCCGCTCGCTTTCCCTTACCGATGGTTACCGATAGTCAGAGCTGAGTGGCCCCCGGCGCACGGACGCCCCATTATCTCCGGTAGCGGAGCTGGGGCCGATCTCTGTGCGCTGCGTTCGCCGCTGACCCCGGAGCGGTGATGGGGGGCAGCCCCGGGGCCGTCGGTCCCCGCCTGCCGGTGGTCGTGGCTCGGCCGTGCCCCCCCCACTCCGTGTGCTGAGCGTGGTGCTGCCCCGTGCGTGGGTCGGGCGGTGCGGGGCTGCCTTAGTCGTGCAGCCGCCATCAGGGAGCACAGCTCGGTGGCGGCTCTCTTTCTTTCCTTTTAATCCCCTCGTTTCCCTTATTCGCAGTCAGCTCGGTGCCGGGAGCCTGCTCAGCTTTACCTTAATCGAAGTGGTTTTGCAGCTGGGGAGTGAAAGCAGCAGTGACTCAGTGCAGGAGTTCGGTGGTGTAGGGCTTTGGGTAGTGGTTTTTTTTTTTTTTCTATCCCTCCTTTTGTTTTCAAACAAATTCGTGTTTAAAAAAATATATATATCGGTGGAGGTTTTGCTTTGAAGACTTCAAACAAACACCGAAGTGAGGAAAAGCAGAAGTGCTGGGCAGGGCGCTGATTGCTGCCTTCAGCTCTTGGGAGAGCGGTTTCGCTGTCGGATGGAGCGCGGCCGCATCGTTCCCGTCGGGGACCGCGGCCCTTTAACCCATTCGGTGCGGTGCG
Organism: Odontophorus gujanensis; assembly: GCA_013399175.1. NCBI lineage: Eukaryota > Metazoa > Chordata > Aves > Galliformes > Odontophoridae > Odontophorus > Odontophorus gujanensis. The sequence continues at coordinate 456,953 of VXAB01008908.1, read as the reverse complement.
CTCTGTCAACCTGGTGGTTCAGCGGGGGCTTTCAGCCGCCGCGCTCAGCGATGTCTTGCTTTCGCTTTTCCTTCGGGCTTAATCCCCTCGGTACTCTCCCCGTTGTGAATTTGGGGGGGTTCAGTTCCAGAGGTGTTTTCTCGTGTGTGGGGCTGAGCCCGGTGGGAGCCTTCCCCCACCGCAGCAGAGGGACACCGACTCACTCTGCAGCCGGGTCGGCTCCTTAGAAGAAAGGATTTGCGAGCTCGCACGCGGCGTTATAGCTCTCTGGGGTAGGACCGAGGGATGTCTTTACGCGCCCTTTATTTATTGTACTTTTTAAAGTCGGCAGCTCCTCGCACCGGAGCGTGGCAGATCGCAGCTCTGCTCAGCAATTTAATATACAACGAAATCGCTCTCCTGCCCATCCCCCGCACGCAGCACACCCGCCTGCCGCTTCCTTCTCCGGTTCTAAAATACCTGCTGCCCTCCTCTTCCTCCCGCAGGTCCCATTTCCTTAACGAAGAGCAGCGCCCTGAGCCTCCCCTGCCAGAAGGACGGGCTGATCGGGGTGGTCATAAACCCCAACGAAGTGTTCTGCTCCGTCCCGGGGCGGCTGTCCCTCCTCAGCTCCACATCGAAGTACAAAGTGACGGTGGCGGAGGTGCAGAGGCGGCTGTCCCCCCCGGAGTGCCTCAACGCCTCTCTGCTGGGGGGTGTGCTCCGAAGGTACGCTGCAGCCCGGCCGATGTTTGTCACTTTCTGAGAGTATTATTAATCCCCCTCCCCGTGTGTGTGGGTGAGATGGCAGCCAGGTGAGGACAAGGAGCTCAGAGCCCTTTAGCAAACTTCAGGTTTTGACGGCAGCGCTGAGTCCTAAAGGGCTTTGGAAATCAAACTGCTCAGCACTTGGTGCCCCTCGTGAGGAGCAGTGCCACGCACAGCCCTGGCAGCACTGCTCCTCTGCAGAGCAGTGGGTTTTTGTTTCTGAAACCGCTCGTGGAGTGTTCTCATTCTGTAACGAACTATTTCCCACGGAACGATTTTTCGATGTATTATCATGATCTCGTTTTGCCTTTACAAAGATGCTCTTTATGTCTGGGATTATTTTGCTTTTTTTTAATTATTATTATTTTTAATACAGTTTGGCTTCTGGTCATTCTACAGCTGTTGGTTTCAGCAGTGCAGTTTGACACATTTTGATTTTGACCTCTGCTGTGTTTCATCCTGGCTGGTTTGTAGCAAAGCATTTAAAAGTAGGTCATTGGGAAAGAGAGTCTGCTTTTTATCTTACCCCCAGTAGAGCCCTATTGAATGTCAGTAACTGCAATTTCTCATCTTTATCTAAAAAAAGAAAAATCCCTTGAAGAAAAATAAGGCTTTTTTGTTTCTTTTTCTAATTACAGAGCCAAATCTAAAAATGGTGGCAGATCATTAAGGGAAAAGCTGGATAAAATTGGCTTGAACCTTCCAGCTGGTAGAAGGAAAGCTGCAAATGTGACACTATTGACATCTTTGGTGGAAGGTCAGTCCTGAACATGTCTTAAAAATAAACATTCTTTCCCTCGAGCACAGCTTTTATCCTCCTAGACAAAGCACGGGAAGGCCGACAAGTCAATGGACTTCTGGGGTGGGGGTGTTTATTTTGGAGTGCAGCGGGGGCACTGTGCTGCTGTGGGCTATGCTCCCCTCTGCCCTCGGCCCCCACTTGGGGCAGGATGCTGCAGGGAGATGCCGTTCCTCCCGTGTACGTGCCAGGCTCTGCAGAACGCCCCGTCTGTCCAGTCTGTGCTCCCTGTTTGGGGTTTTGTCTGAGGGTGTGTGCAGGGAGGGCAAAAGGGATGAAACTGGGTTTGGTTCCCCACTGGGGAAACTGGAGAGATGTGGGGCAGCCGCTCCGGTGCCCAGCCCTCCCTCAGCCGTGTCCTCAGAAACTTTGCTAATAAACGCAGGCATATAAAGTGAGATTTATAGCTTCTGGCTTCCTGATGGGAAACTGGAGCCCCTTTAATCTGCAGCATGTTGTGTGGGACCCTCTCAGTTAAGCCAGGTTGAAGGGTGTGTATATATGGACGTGTGTGGCTGTGGGTTGTGTTTGTTGAAAGCAGCTCCTGATAGTGGTACAGCTTAATGGGAGTGGAAGCAGTAACTGAAACATGAAGAATGGTCCAGCAGTACCTCCCTGCTGCTCGAGTAATGCAGCAGCTTCCACTGAAAATGCTTGGAAGTTGGATTTGAGAGCCACACACACACGGGCATTACATGGAGCACTGGTTGGTGCCAGTCCATTCTTTTTAAGCCTGACAAAATTATCCTAATGGAAAAAAAAAAAAAATTGAGTTATCCACCTTCCAACGGTGGTTATTATAAAGCAGAACTAGAGATGCACTAAAGGGAAAAATCTGTGACTACGTCAGTGGAACTGAGTTGCGTATTTTCTTATGTATCAGTGGGAAATTTGTTGTAGAACGAATTCCAGTCTTTGCTCTGCAGTGGATCTGCATAGAGACAAAAGCAAAGCTTTTCTTTCCAGTCAGAAGGCGAGGGAGTTCTATTTTGTAGCTGTCATCGCGTCGGTTTTCCTTTCTGGATGGAAATTTACAAAGAAGCACTGATAATTACTGATCAGAGGATGGTAATGAATGGTACGGTGAAAAAAACAGAAGTGTCCCTTTCTAGATGAGGATAACGCTTCAGGAGTTCACCCTGCTTTAATTTTCCTGACCTCCCATCAATAAGTAGACATTAATGAGCTCTCCCTTCTGCCCGCTGCAGGTGAAGCTGTGCACCTTGCTCGGGATTTTGGGTACGTGTGTGAGACAGAGTTCCCCTCCAAGGCTGTGGCTGAGTACCTGACCCGGCCGCACATGGGCCGCAACGAGATGGCCAACAGGAAGAACATGCTGCTCGCTGCCAAGTGAGTGTGGGGCTGGGGGTGCTTCAGGAAAACGTACCCCCAGGTGTGACAGAGCCCAGTGCCTGGGGGCGGGTGTGGCTGGGGAAGCTGGGAGCTGAGGGCTGACCTGCCTGTGTATGTGTGTGCAGCTCAGTGGAGCTGTTAGTGGGCACGGGGGGGGCCAGGGGAGGCTCAGCCACTGGTCCTGGCTGCTGGAGGCAGTAGCAGCAGGCAGGTGTCCCCCATGAGGCTCTGGGAGTCAGAAGTTGGTAGATGGGAAAAGTCCCTGTTCTTTAATAAATTCTTAGAAATCTTGGAGAACAGTGGAGGGAAGGGTGATGGATAAGGTCCCTTGGAGCTCCTCTGCAAGAAACCTGTATCTGAATTAACCATGTGCTGGCAGGCAGCACCTCTTTAACTCTTGTTGCAAACCAGGGGCTGGAGTGCTTGCTGTCCCCTTCCCGTGCTGAGGTTTAACCAAGCCTTCTGTTCTGGTCTGAGATGTTTTCTGGGTGGGGTTGGTGCAATTCTTTGCTTTTGAAAGCAGTGGTTCCCTGCAGAGGATCTGAGAAAAGCCTGCTGAACTGATGAGAAGAGTTGCCTTAGTTGTGTGCTCAGGTTAAGCAATCAAAAACCTATGCAGAGTTTCCACACTCCACCTGTTCTTGATTTAATCTGTCTTTCCCTGAAAAAGAGACTGCTTTTACAAGACTGTATTTCTTAGAAATAGATTATCTCTTTCCCATAGCTTGAATTTTACACTCTCTATTGAGAGCTAATCCTTTGGCTCCTCTTATTATTGGCGTTACCTTTAACACCAGCAACAGCCATCTTTTGGAAGATGTTTGTGGTTGAGAAATTCTGATGAAGTGATGTTTCTGTGAAGATTGCTCGTCTCATGTGAAATCACATCGAGGGGACAGATTTACAAGCAGCAAACAACATATGTTGGAGCACTATTAACCATTCATGTTTTGCCAGGCATATGCGTTCGTGTTTGCAGGATCAGGGCCCGGGTCCCTATTAAACAGGGTGTATTCACATCATGTGCATGGCTAGATTGAATCTCCTGTTCAGCTGCTTTAGTTTTCTTAAATCGTTGGGCTGCAGCTGGGGAAGTTCTCGTAGAAACTGGCCCTAACCCTGTGCTCTGCCTTCAGTGCAGAGTGCTGCAGAGCTCAGCCAGCAGCAGTGGGGTGAGTGTTCTGCAGAGTGGATACGTGCTGGTGTGACACGGATCAAACACAGGGCTTGTCCGGAACCGATCCTAAGGAACAAGCTTTTAAGTTTAGGTTGTGAAGAACACTGCTATCTTGCTGTAATGGATTTCTGCATCTCGGTTCCTGTGTAGCTGCCGTGTGGTTGACACGGACTCGGTTGTTTTGATTTATTTGCTTTTGCATGAATTCGTGCCGTGGTGTAAAGTGTGCTTGCTTTGTGTCTTGCAGGCAGATCTGTAAGGAATTCACAGACCTCCTCACTCAGGACAGAACTCCGCTGGGAAACACGAGACCCAGTCCCATCCTGGACCCTGGCATCCAGGGCTGTTTGACTCATTTTAGTCTGATCACACATGGCTTTGGGAGCGCTGCCATCTGTGCTGCCATGACATCCGTCCAGAACTACCTAAATGAAGCATTAAAAATAGCAGACAAAACATACATGAACACTGGCGACCAGAGCCCTGCAGAAACCAACAAAACCATCGATAAAATGGACAAGCACAGGAAGTAAAGGAGAAAAAACAGACTTTAGACTCTTCCTCCTTAACGCAGACTGGGATCTTCTTGCCAGGGGGAACGTAGTGATTTGGGTACTTTTTTTTTTCTTCCTTTTTATAAGAAAGGAGGGAAAAGGAAACGAGAGCAACAAAATCATTCGGGATCTTCGCTCCTCTTGGATCCGGGAGACAAGTCTTTACAAAAGCTGCAGTGTCCTTTCTCTGTGGAAGCAGTGACCTGGAGATAAGTACTTGGTACACATGTGTTGACATCCCTTGCTGTAAAAGTGGTGCTATAAGGCTTTCTGATGGAAATATACGAAGAGGAAGACATAGATTTCTTTCCCACATCTCGGTACCTAGTGGCGACCAGCTCTGTGTGTAGTTCTTAAGAGACAGATTTTACATGAGAGGTTATTTGTTATCAGATAAATTTTCAGGGTTTTATTCTCTCTTAATACAACAGCAACAGTAAAGCAGTATTAAACAATGCTATATAGATTTATGTACATTAAAAATTTTTTATAAACTTTTGAAAATAGTAAGATTATTCTTTTTTTTTTTTTTTTACTCTTTATTTTCAGATTGCCATAAGAGAGTGCTAAAATCCTGGTGGATAAAGTTATCTGATGGCATTTGTGCTTATTTTTATAGAAATATTCAGGCTTTTAGACACTGCAGTAATGTTGGCTGCAGCTGAAATTATCATGATATCAACAGTACAAAATGAAAATTGACTTTCTGTGTTTGAGGGTATTGCAGCTTTATTCACATATTTATATTGTCTTTTTTTTTTTATTTGGGCGGGGAGGGGAGGGAGGAACTTGAAAAAAGAGGCACATAACTTTTTTTTCTGAAATTTTTTTTTTTGCCTAGTAAGGCCAAAAAATAATTTCCAGGGAGGCTTTATGTGTATTAAGGGAAGCAGTGTGTTGAATGTAAATAGTAATTTATGTGTAATTTAATTGGATTTGTAAATAATGGTGAACTTTTTAATACTTTTTTTTTTATAAATGGGTTTTCAGATTTTAATTTTGGTAAGTATTTCAAAGGTAATGGGTAAGCTGAACATATCTTTAGGTTTATGCACAGGTATGTTATACAGGGTATTTAAGACTTGGGTTTTTTTAAATATCGCGACTCTTGCCACTGAGGATGGGATCTAATCTGAGGTGTGTGTTCACAAAGCCATGACTTTGTGCATCATTCACCCGACAGCTGACTAGACATGCAAAATGAGTGTGTGAGTTCGTGTGTATGTGAATAATGGAGGTTCTGAACTATCTTTACATATTTGTAAATGTTCCCGCTATAATTCTGATGTATATGATAACCATATAATAAAAAATATTCTGGATAGAAGCATGGAACATTTTGTTAACTGAAAACAGTTTGGTTTTCTTTCTATACTTTCGGAATGTGGGGCGAGTAGCACTAGAGGACATTATGTATTGAGTCATAATTGCAGCACTTTGTTCAGATTAACAGAACAGAAATACAGAGCTGTTTGCCAGTAAAACTAATGGTTTCAATTAAACATGCTATGTATCTCCAAGAATTTTTTTTTTCCCTTCCTAACATGTCATGATCATACTAGCTCCTATTTAAATAGAACACAAACCGAAATCTAAACACAAACTGCAAGGCTTCCCCTAAATAAAAATCTGGGCAGCTTTGCCTTTCAGTGAATCGGACTTTATTGGAATAATTTGTCTCTCTAATGATAAATATTTGCAAAATCCTGGCATGTGCAACGTGATAGATGTGCCATCTGGTTTCAGTGCTGTAAGGGATTTTTGTAGGAAGTCCTCGAAGTGGTGGGGCTGCATCTGAGGCTGTCACAGATGCAGTGCAGCCAAATCAAGCTTCCTGAAGGGCAACCTGTACAGCAGTGCTTCCTAAAACAGAAGCAACGCCAGCTCTGCCTCCGAACTGCCCCTGCCATTCCCACACCTGCTGGATGCAGCTGCTGTGGGGCTGGGGTGAATGTTAGGAATGAGGGTGCTGGAGAACACAATGAGAGAATGTGATTCAGGTGGTGGCAGTGAGCTGTGTTTTTCACAGGTGGGGAAAATAAGCAATGGATAGAACTGAAAGATTCAGAAGTTGGAAACTTTCCTTATTCTCACTGTTTTTCCTCTAAAATGTGAAGGCAATTTCCTGAAGGTGTGCAGGGAGAAGGAAGGAGGGGGAAGCTCAAAGAAAGAAAGAAATTTGCTGCTGGCAGTGAGCTGGGGCAAAGACTGTTGTGGTTTGAGTTGCGACTCAGCCCCCTGCTTGAGAGCTGAGAAATTCCTGTCCGTGTTGCTTGGGGTAACATTTGAAAAATGAGTGTTTTGATCCATCTGTAAACAAGTATAGCCAGAGCCTACACTCACTTCTATCTGTGTGTTTGACCAGTTGTCTGTATTGCATATCTACAAACGGAACATGCTAGGTATGGTGAGAGCTGAAGGACAATTGCTCTTCAGAGAACGCGATGCTACACTGATATATATTTTTTTCCCCTTATTTGTACTGTTTGACTGCTTACACAGTGTATACAGTAAGATTTTTAGCTACCAGACAATGGAATCTTGCTTTTTATTAGTGCACAAAACCAGGCTCTGAAAATAATTGCCCCTTGGGATAGGAAATAAGGATCTTTCCATTTATTCCTGCATGCATTCAAACAAAGCCAGTCAATTGTCTAATGTACTGACTCGGGTTCTATTTATATGTTTGGAACACCAGAAACGTTGAGTTTCCATTACCTTAATGCTTTTCCTCTACTGTGTGTTTTAGACGTACATTATTTTGAGGCTCAGCTACCTCATCTGCTCTGCCAGTCACATGAAAGAACAGTGTCTTCTGCTCTGTTCACTGAAGAGCACAGTTAAACTGACCCAAACTTGTCTGTCAGCTGACACGATTTAAGGAAAATGTGATAGGTTAGTAACTTCTGGGGGAAGCTGAAAAGAAGTTACCTGAACGCAGGGGTTGGTTTGTTTCTTTATCCCTGCTCTTTAAACTTCTGCACTTGGTACTGCTTTTACAGTATAGTTCTCTTCTGAGGTAGGAGGTCAAAATGGACCATTTTAAGAACTGACTTACTGCCAGCATAGGTGCTAACGTCAACCTCTGCTCTGGAATCTTCACCTGATGGCTGTCTCACTTTCATATGAAGGTTTTTTTTCACGACCTCGGAGAGAAATGATGATGCAAAGCTACTAATGTGTAAGAAGACAAGGGATGAGGGGGTCTCACTTGCTGCAATAACCTGCTGTGTTGATTTGTTGCATTTTTTCCCCCCCTGCATGGGATGTTAATACACATTGCAGACAGAACTGTCTTGCAGTGACTTGCAGCCAGCTGCACTGTGCCTTTGCAAACTCTGATATCTGAACCAGTTGTGGGCTCGTGACATTTCTGTGACATACAGCTATTGCTGTTCCCTAATGTCACGTTATCTGCTGAGTTGCATGGGTGACCATCTCTACATTGGAACTGTGCTGGAGCCATTTGCTGCATTCTCTTTCATTTTCACTTTCCCAGTCATATAAATAAGCTTTCTCCTGGTTTCTGATGTCATTTTTATTGGACGTCATTGCTCGTCTTAATGTGGGTATTCCTGCTTGTTTCCAGGAGCCATTATTGTGTAAGGTTGCCCACAATAGCCTATTTTTCTTCTCTGCTGGCTGAACAGCCCTCTTCAACCCTCTGCTGAAGCTCTGGTTCCCAGGCTGCTGCATTCTCTGAATATTCCACTTGATTTATATTTTTCCCATGATTTTTAACTCAAACTATGTACCAATGCTCACTTTCTATCCTGTGACACTCTTCTTCCTAATAGTGCAGAATGTTCAGGGACCTACAATGAACAAAACAATAGAAATAATCTCTTAGCTGGCTGAACTTTAGAGTTTATATTTCCAGGTCAGACTGCTGCTGACTAGGGAAAAGAAGCAGCCTAAGGTATCTTCATACTGTGGGTCTGTCACTGATCAGTGGAGTCCTTCAGCTGATCTCTGCCATCCAAAATGGATTCCTAGTTAACTGAAAAAGTTTATCAGGACAAACAGAAAGAGGCTTAGAATGACACCGCATCCCTGTTATAGACAGGGTTGCTAAACAGGGAAGGGTAGGTTCTGACTGACCCCAAAGAGAAAGAAGAAACAAACAGAAACTGTGAGCCACGCAAGGCTTTGAGGTGTTACTTTGTAAGGTAGTAAGATGCTCTTTCCACAGCATCAGGCTGTTGCACCTCTGCTTGTGGCTGGAGGACCCAAAAATGGCCAAAAGGGGTGAAGGAAAAGACCCGCACCAATCAGCCTTGCAGCCAGGGCTGCAGCTTTGAGCTAACCTTCAGCCTCTGCCCCCTTCTCTGCTGGAGGACAGCAGGACAGAGGCTGAGCGAAGCCTTGGTGCATTGTGGCAGCTCGGTGCTGCTGGATCTGAGCTGTGTGCTGGACGGTGAGCTGGAGCAGCTGGGATGGAGGCGCAAGTGGTTTTGGCTATGAAAGAGAAATGGTAATTAACCTCCAGCACAGGGGCAGGGCAGATAGCTGGGGCCAGTAATTTTCTCCAGCCTGTGCTGCGAAGTTTACCTGAGCTCATTTGTCAAGCTTTGAATCCTTAAATCTATAACTCTAATTAATTAGGAATCTCTAATTACCCCAAAATGGCACTCTGTATTTAAGGCTAAGGTGTGGTGAAATCCAGAGTAAGAAAACATGAGAGAAGCTGGAGGATGTTCAGAGCTGGAGATGCCAGAAAATGTTCATTTTCAGAGTTCAAGGTGCATGCAGGTGCAAAGGAAGCCCTGTGGCTCTATGTGTCAGTGGGACTGGGAGCAGGTCCTGAGCTGCTAGACACCAGCTGTCTGATATTTGCACATCTATCCTTGGGTGTCTTACAAGCACCTTTTTTCCAGAAAGTAATGACCACCAAACCTCCCAGCACGAGGTTCCTGCATCAGAGAGGTATAACCAAGCAATCTTTAGGACTTAAGCCCAACTCTGTATTTTCTGTTTCTGAAGTACACTGGATGAGGCTCTAGTTCTTTACGACTTTGGAGTAGAAATCCCAGTGGGGATACTGAAAACATCAGTGCAGACAGGTTCTGTCCCTTCCCTCATAAGAAGAAAAAGGCTTTTCACAGCTCTTATTATATTAAGTTAAAAATTTATAGCTTTTAACTAGGCTGTAACCAGTTAATGTGACTCAGGAAAGGCTGTAATGTGGATGGAGGCATTACCACTTTGCCTTGGTTGAATTTTTTCCAGCCCTCACATGTGGGGAGCCCAGTTAAAGCAGGTGGAGCAATTAGGCTGTGAGCTCAGCTGATTAAGTGGGGGGCATCAGCAGGGTTTGGGGCTGGTCGATTTCAGCAGGGCTGCTGCTAACAGCCTGAAACATTTCTTTCCCAGCGTTGTTGGGGTGAGCTCCTTCCCTTGGACTTAGCAGCGCCAGCACTTCAGAAAAGGTAATGCTTCTCTTTAGTCTGCTGTGTGTGTCTGGTGGCAGAGGGTTGTACAGCTGTACGTGTATGAGGTTGCTGTGATGACATGAAGGGAGGAGGAAAATGAGGCATGTTTCTGTACAAATGGGAGGGTCTCCTCTTCAGAGCCTCAAGTCCTATTTTCTAGCTCCAATAGCATGAAATCTTTGTGTTGCCCTGGCAAATAAAAGCTGTAGTTAGCGGCTTTGTTTGGTGGAAGATGGAAGTTGATAAGATCCAGGTAAGGCTGTTTTGAGGTGCTCCACTGTAGAGAGTTTCCAGGGACTTGTTGCTGGAAAACTGCTGGTGCAGAAGAAAATATTACAGTCATCTTCGTTAATATTTATAATAAAGTTGATCCTTGTCTAAGATTTCTAAGGACTTGAATGCCTGATGCTGGCAGCACTAGCACTGCGGCTGAAATGATATTTGTTGGAAAGGTATGGGGTAATCAATTGCATCTGAAAGGCAGAGGTGAGAATGGGTTGCCCGGTGCTGGCTAAAAAGGGTGCTTGAGAGAGGCAGAAATGTATTAAATCAATTACGAGACTTCCACTCATTTATCTCACTCACGTTGTGTGTGTTTGGGGGGGGGAGTGGAAAGGAAGGAAAGACAATCGTGATCAGCCGTTCAGATTGCTTCAAACTGTATTGTTTGCCTGGGTCGTTGAGGGCATGGCAAATGTTCTCCCTCATCGTTTTCCTGTGAACCTGAATGTTTTCACCCTGGGGAGTGCCATGCCCCTGCCTTGTGATGTGCGGCGATGCTCTGAGCCTCCGGTGGGGGACCTGAGCTTTACCCTGTGCTCAGGCACCCATGGGTGCTGACTCACGGTGGTGTGGCCACCTACTGGAGCAGCACCGGGCCTGCGGCAGCACCTGGCTTGCTCTGGAGGTCTCGCAGCCGGTACTGAGCAGGCCCCAGCCTGTTTGGGCTGGGAGATCTAACGAGATCACAGCCGGGGCCGGGGGTGATATGGCTGCAGGCCATCATCTTACATAAAACCAGAAATTTGCATAATGTGTTTTACAAGATTAAAACTGAGGAAACTTTTTTTTTTTCTTTTCCCATAAAAGGGAAGAAAATAGGTGAAAGAGCTCTACAGAATGGGATATCGGAAGCCTGGGGCTTCCAGGGGTGACAGCCTAAAGGAGGAATCTGTCGTGGTGCGTGTGTGCACTCGGGCAAAACTCAAACCCAGAGGTAGAGGGGTACTCACACAGTGAGTATCAGATCAGTGACCTGGGAGCACGTCCCTCAGAATGAGCACTTCCTCCAAACCCGTTGTCTGCTACATGATGGAGGAAACCCTCCTCCAGCAGAGCTGTTGTGTGGAGAGGGCTGCCAAAGTGAGTCACAAACCCAAGGCGTTCTCACTTTGCCTAATTGCCGTGGGTGACTCGGATGCTAATGCAGAGGTCAATAAATGGCATATGTTCTCCAGAAATGCACCTTACTTGCAGGCTTGGCCAGTGCTGAGTTGCTGTGAGTGGATTTCAGGCAAAGGCTGCCCCACACAGCAGGCTGCCAAGGGCTTGTTGCAGGGCTGAGCGTGTCTCCTGCGCATAGGGACTAATCCTGCAACAGTCCTTTAGTGCAAAAAAATATATATATGGAGGTGAAGGGGAAAATTCCCAGGAAACTATAAAGCTTGGTGCATTAGGAAACATTAGCTCACACTTGTGAAAGTCTGCTAAATATCCCAGAGTGTAGCAGTGGCCATGCACGCTGTTAGCGGTAGCATTCAAAGGGAGTGCAGCAGGCAGAATTGTGCTTCAAAATGCCCCTCCTGGATGGCAGCATATCTGCTTCCCTACTAATGCGAAGCATGCGGTGCTGTGGCAGGTGCCTGGCTCCCTTGCTGAGAATGGGGATGGCCAGCAGATATGGTCAGAAGTTATTTTTCAGCTGTTGCTTAATGGAAAACCAACCAAACTGCTTCCAGTACTGCCCTGTACTTGTAGGTGTTGAGGAGACTCAAATGAGAAGCAGCATTGAATTTCCTGCGATGTTTGTTTCAGCAGGGCTGGGTTAAATAATCCCTCACTCAACCACTCTCTGCGGGACTCCCAACGTTGTGGTCTTCTGCTTATCTGTAGTACTTGGCAGTGGTGTGTCCATGGCTATATCCGTGTACAGGAGTATATCCATCTGTTTGTACAGCAGCAAAGGCAGGGCCAGCTGCTTGGACTGGATACAAGAGATGTGAATTTGTGACTTGTCACAGTGAGTTACATCCCAAGTTATCTATGATCGGCTCACGCATATACTTAGGCCCCTAAGAGTCACTACATAAATAGCAGTGAATTATCTATGCACTCTGCAGATCAAGAGGATGTTTTATTTGTCATGTCTTAAGCACATATATCTAAATGGGTAAATGGCTTCTCACCGTAGGAAAGCTGTGAGGGGTGTGAATGATGATGGGGTGCAAAGTGCTACAGGTAGGAAATCTGCACTATGAGACTGGCACGCCCAATGTAAAGTGGTTGTGTAAGGAACTGGGCTTAGGTCTGGTGAGAAAATAAAGCATTCTGCATTTTTATTTTATCTTTTCCCCTTCTCCCTGTCCATTTCTTCACATCTCTTATAAAATAAACCCCACCGTTTGTGGATGTGGGGGAAATCTGCTGCCTTGTACTACTGTGCAAACTTGAAAGTGGGGGGAAATACAGAAACTCGTTGAAAGAGAAGACTGCCTGCTCCATATCTGTGCTAAATATGGCTTATTTAGTCTGCAAAAGTATACGCTTTCTGCTCCTTTCTTCCCCAGGGTTTCTATTCTTGCCTTTTAAAGTGTATGCCTGCACAAATCCTGAATGAGTTGTATGATCATGCTGCCATTTTCAGAAGGACATGAGAAAAGCTGAATCCCCTTGTGGTTCCTGCAGTTCCCTCAACCCTAAATACAGCCTGGATCAGTGTGTGTTTTAAGGGGTGTCAACAAGCCTGCTCTGGAGGAAACGTGGAAATGCTGATGTGATGTGCTGGTGCCAGGATGTTGTGGAATATTGTCTCTCAGGACTTTAATAAGCCACATTACAATAACGAGTCAAGCAAACCAGTCTGTGCTGCTGCTGGGTGTGAGAGCTGAGTCCTGCAGCTGGTGACTTCATGTCTGGCTGCTGAGAATCTCTCAGGTGACTCTTGTATTCTGCAATTATTCTTTGAGACTTGAAAAGCCATCACATGCAGGCAGCTTTGGGACAGCGTTTCAAACAATCTCTGTACACCAAAATTTCAGTTTATCCAAAAGAGTGGTTTGAAGAGAAGAAGGTAATTGTGCTTAAGGAACAAACCTGAAAACAAACGAAGCCTGAATGGGGCAACTAATGGAAAACACGAAATCCTTTTCCCTCTCAAAGGAGCATGTTCGCTTTGGCATGTGTTAGCTGACCAAGGGAAGAGTGTCAAAGAAATCTACATCCTCACAAAAACATAACAGAAAAAGGAGGGGTGGGGGTGGGGGAGGCAACCATTTAACTTGCAGATTCCTTCCCTCAGGGTTAAAATCTGCAGTTACCAGGGCAGGAAGGACATTGCATGCATGGGAAGGGAAGAAACCAATGGTAAAGTGCACAACTGCTCCTGTCTGTGGCAGCCTGCAGTGTGGTCCCAGTGGGACAGTTGTAAGACTCGGTGAGGAGAAACCTCCACGGTGTTTCCAGCATACAAGGAGCGTGTGAGCATTGATGGTGAGTCACTGCTGAGCTAAAACAGTGCCTAGCAATGCTGCTGGGTTGAACCATTTTGTAAGCCTCCATCGTACAGACGTTATTCTTCCTGTTACTTCTCTTGGCAGCACTAACATGTTGTGACAGTGATGTTGCTGGCTCCTGCTATTAATCCTGCCTTCTTGGAGATGTAAAAGTCACGCTGTATCTGGGGCAAGATGGCCAACCAGATTAATCCTTGTGTTGTAGTTAGATTTTCTGAGTCATATTATAATACGATAGCTCTTGTGTGCAGGAGTTACAAACTGGGTGTGATGTGACTTTTTCATTGCAGCCCAGTGCTTGACCACATTGCCTTCTTATATGAGATTGTCATTTGTCTCAGTACACCTCTAATTTTTTCATGCCATGATGCATTTCTGATCCACACTCCAATTTTCTGCCTCATCAATGCAGTCCTCATCCTACCCTTAGCATCTCTGCAGTTACTAAAGCACAGCTGCTCATCCCGAGAGATGTGCACTGGGTGAAATGCTGGTTATCTTGGGGCACACGTGCAAAGGGGTGGAAGGGCTCAGCCAGGAGTTCTGCCTTGTTCTTTCACCCCAGCACTGCTGGAGCCGGGACACTGCGCTCTCAACCATGCTGTCCCGAGCTCAATTTAATTCCCCACCTTTGTTGTGAGGAAGCGGCCATATGTGAAGCAGTCAGGTGCCTTGCCTCCTCTCCTCAAAGCACCAGTGAAGGTTTTCATGTGCCACAACCATGAGCTCATTAACAAAGGCCCCCCATGAGATCTGTGGGCGAGGGGTGCGGGCTGCCTTGCACAGATTGCTCCGCATATGATTATTTCCCCCCCTCTCCATCAGAACAGCCACGCTGTCTGTGTGAGCTCCTCTCGCAGTGCTGAGACCAAAAAGCCAACAGAAACTGCTGAGATCAGAGGGGAGGAGGTGCTCTGGGTGCTGCAGCAGGTACTGCCCTGCAGCCATGGGCACTGTGCTGGAGTGTGTGAGCATGAGGAGGCCCCGCTCGGCCTGTGTCCCATGGTGGTGGACAGGGGTTGGGGATGAAGCAGTGGAGTCCGGCCTGGTAAGCAGGTGGGAGCGACAGAAGTGTTGGTTTGGTGTTTCTGCTTTGCGTTTTCACCATCTGAATCCATTTTAATTGATTTAGGGAAAACTGATATATTGCCGACTCCATTTGGTAACCGATGAAGGATCTCCCTGCCCTTATCCCGACCCCTGAGCCTCTTCATTCCATCTTTCCTCCCTGCCCTGTAGGGCCGATGGGCTGCAGCCTGGCTTCTCCTGGTGCTGCTCTCAGCCCTCCCTCACGCCATATCCTTGGTTCTTTTCATCACAAACGATTCTTCCATCACAAACCTGGCAGGGCCTCACCAGGTCAGTTCCTGCTGTCCAGCTGGGAGCACTGCAGCTGCAGCGGATCTGGTTTGGGGCTCCAGATTCTCTGGGCCCCAAGGCCTACGAAGGCTGTGTAACTGCAGATTTTTATTTATACCGTAAGCAACGTACTTAACCATTTTTCATTAGTGAAAGGGGTATGCTCAAAAATACTAATGCTACGTAGGAGCTGTGTGTGAGCTTATGATGGCTTCGTGTGCAGCTGATGCGTGCTGCACCCCCAGTTCTGTGTGCACGGGTCTGAATGCTTGGATATGTGTTTAAGATGGGCATAAAACTCCTTCCCCAGTGCTTGGTTTTACTCTAACTGCCAAAGCCGCTTGACTCAAGCAGTTGTGAGAGCCGTTTCAGAAATGTAATGCTTAAGATTTCGCTGTGGATTTTTGGCTTCAAAGTGATTTTATTATGTCCCCAGAGCCTGGTTAAATCCTTAGTTATAATGATTGCACACTGAAGGGTGCTGTTACATAGAAATGCTGTCCCATAATGGCTTCGTTGCTGTGGAAAATCCGATGTTATTTGGTCATTCGCTATGAGTTCTCTAAGCCATCAAGACATTTGCCTCAAGGCTACAAACACAAAGCTACAGGCAAAACCCTCTGGACATAATGAGTGGGCATTTATGCAGAACTAAAAACTGGAACAGCTGAGCAGTAGATCTATGAATAGCAAGCATGCCTCGAAGCACAAAAGACATCATTCTGGAATAAAGGGGTTTATAATGGTTCTGACATCTTGTATGTCAAGATCATGCTACGTTGTTGTAACTTTTTTTTTTGTTTGTTTGTTTGAACCACGTTCCTTAAGTAAGGTTTGAGTAATTAAAGGGTGTGAAGGAAACCCTATAGCTTTACTAAGAATAAAAATTGGGCAACTGACACTTCTGGCAAGATCCATCATTTTGATCATGTTTGCCAGTGAACGAGCTTATTGCTCCTGTGCTCTTTGTATCCCTGGTTCCACCCTTCAGGACTTCTTAGAGATTTTTTTTTTTTTTTTAGTAGTTCTAAATTACTTGGTTCTAATATTAGCTGAGAAGTGTCTTCTGATGGAAACGGAAGGGTTGGGCTAACCGTAAACTTACAGGGTCAGGGAGTCAGGCAATACAAAGGAGGGTAATAAAATTCAGAGTGATTGGGATCAACAAGGTGCTGGAGGAGGCTAATGTTGGGAAATGTACTGCGGCAAGGTTGCAATCATTTATATGCACTTCTAACTACATGGCAAGAACAAGATGGAAAGAGATGTTTGTCACTTATACCAGAAGCATAAGGAATACCCCAACAGAGTAAAAATTAGAATGGGAGCTGGAGCATGGAATTAGTCTGGAGGGGAAAAGACAGGGGAAAAGGAACATAAGGCTACACAAAGATGATAAATTCATGTTCTCTGTGTTTGTATCCATATGTGTATGATCAGTTTCTGAGAAACTATTTGCTTCCAGGCCAGTTTCAATATTTATTTATTTATTGCTATGTTTTCATCCCTCATGCTAACATATGGTTGGACTGGGGGAAGGATGAGCAGCTCTTTGTGACTAGGAAAACGTACAAGTTCAGACAAGTTTTGCAATCCTTGCAAAGTTGCCTTGCAAAACCATAGGTTGTAGAGATGAACAAAGCCCAAATACTGTGAAGTTCCTACAGGGAAACACGGCCAAGGGATTAGGTGCTAATCTCTGACCTGAGAAGTTGTGGTGAATGTCTACACTGCAGACAGAACTGCAGCACAGATACCTGAGCTGGTTGTGACTGGTTTATTTGGCAGAATAACCTAGCTCTACTCTTTGGGGTATGGAAAGCAAGTGTCCCTTCCATCAGTGGAATAAGTTAACCCATGTAGAGATCGATGCTAGAGAGTGCAGAATGTATCTTGGCAAAAAATGATAGAGTACGATATAACTGCAAGTCCAGACTTCTTGGCCACAGGCAAATTGTTTGTCCTTTTGATGTTACTAGTGGAAAGCATGGTATCGTGCCCACTTTGCATGCTTACCCTGAAGAGAGGCACTACAGGATGTTCAGACATGGAAGGACATTGCTTAAGTTGCTTAGAAAGGCAAAGGGGTTAATTTCATTATCCCTCCATCTTCTCACAGCTGAGTGGCAGCTCTTACTGCTGGGAACAGATTCATGGGGCCCAGTCAGAAGGATGACAGCTCCACGCCACTGGTAAGTGACAGCTCTGCAGCCACTCTTGAGAAGCTAATTGATAGAGCAGCATGGAAGAACAGGGATGGAACTGTTCCCTTTGTAACAAGCTAAACTGAAGGCAAGGATTTATTCTGGTCAGAGTGCTATCCATCTGCTGCTGTTGTACATGGTGTCAGAAATGCATTCCTGTAACGCATTGCATTGAATATTCCTGCTGCAACAAGTATGTCACTGTGGCTATATTGAATTGAATTTTGGTCTGCTGTATGCATGTAAATTGCATTTCAAGTAAAGATTTTTTATTTTTTTAATGACTGAGGCTTTGGTGGAGAAGATGCAGTCTGGCAAAGGGGGAATTTGTCTGACGGGGGACTGAAGTCTACTCCAGTTACTTGAGTCTTCCATCTTTTTGTTTGATTGGAGGTCTATTTTCTTGGCTGTTAAATCTACATCTGGCTACAAAGGGAAAAATAGAGAATGAAAACACCTGCATTTTTGTGTACTGGAAAGTAAATACTAAAACATGGTATATATTGTAATAGTAGAACTAGAAAGACCGAGGTTCATGTGTGCAGGGGGCTCTTCCACTTTCCCCACTGATCTCTTAGCACAGAGAACAGAGGGAGGTTGGTAGACATCTTCTGCTCCATCACCAGAGGCCTCTTAAGAGCAACTGAAGAAAATGTCTGAGTATCAGGAAATCCTTTCACGTTTGTGTATGGAGAAGGGAGACTGAGATCTGGTCTCCAATCCCACATTTATACCTGGTTTATCTTGACTTCCTGAGACCTGGCCCTGCTCTTGCTCCTTCACATAAGTTTGTCTGTAAGTGTGCCTACAAAGTTGCTGTCTTAATTTCTTGGAAAGGTCGGAGAGCTGCTGCTTTCTAGCGAAAGGAAACTCTTCTGAGTAGACAAAGATTACTCCTGCTCACAAAGCAATTCTCTTATCAACTCTCTCGTGTACAAACTGCATAATAACAACTCAGCCTGCACAGTGCTGCGAGCTTATTTGCTTTGTGATTTGTGGTCGGATCATTGCATTTCAGCATTTACCGATGAAAGGAAATTGCTAACAAGACGCTCGTATTTACATTAATTGTGGCTTTGGGGAGATAGTCCAAAGAAAATTATGTTACAGCCAGTTATTATGTGTCTCCTTAACAATTAGACTGGAACCCAAAGTTTATAAAACAGAAGTTGATTCCAATTGGATTTTAGCTGCTACTTGATATTTTCGCTTTCTGGGGGATAGGAGGGGGGAAAGGGATTTTCAGCAGCAACTCACAGCATTGTTTTTTTTTTTTTTCTTTTTTTTTTAATCCACCTTCTAAAATGTTGCAAAACACATGGCTTGAAGGAGCATGTATGCAAGTACAAGAAAAAGTCCTTACTTCCTTCCACTGAGCAGGATCAATCTTGGCTTTCATGGAGGCCTTGTGGAGTGGGTCAACTTCCACAAAGCACATGCTAAGTGGCAGGGTTTCCTCTGTTAAAGACAATAGTTTTAATTGGTGTTGTTTCACCTCAGTGCAGCCTCGTGCACAGATTTGGCACTCAAAACTCCAACATATTCCAAGTGTTTTTCATGCATGTCCCACTGGATAGTCCTGTGAGAGTCCTGGGAGCAAAGTTCTACTTCAGTTTGAACTATTTCTGGACACAGATTCAGTACCTTTTATAATGTTTGATGTATGATGAAAAGTAATTTAAGGTTTCTTAAGATGACTCATGTGCCAGCATAGTAGATCCAAGAAGCAAACACAGATGTGAGATTTAAATTCTCTGTTGGCATAGAATGCTGCCAGGACTCTTCATGCTATAAACCACAAACTATACCCAGTGGAGACCAGTAACACACTTTTTTTTTTTAAAGTGTTGTGTGATTGGGTAGCTTCAGACTTCATAGATGTTTGGGGGTATAAATATAAATACACCTTGTTATCTCACTAGATGTTGGCATTGCTTGCATGTCCCTGCTAATGATGGGATTTGACTCATCAAAACTCCTCTTGTCCACCCCAGACTTCTTGCAGAGGTTCCCTTCATAGGGGAGAAATACAGGCACTTCTCAGGTCTGATTCATCTGACTTCCTGTCAACATCTATTTTAGGAATGTGTCTGAAGAGAGGCAAAATGAAATCCTTCCCCCAAAATTCTTCTGTAAGAAGGGGGATTTTGGATGCTGTGTGGAGGAGCTCTCAACCCTCTTTCCTTGGATGACCCCATTACCAGACATTACCTTTACATCACTGTACAAGTCATCCAGGCACAGGAATGTGTGCTCTGGCACGGGGCTGGCATGTAGATGTGCTTGTGTTGGTCTTGCTTTGGGGTTATTCTTCTCACCCCTCTACTCATCCAAGTCAAAGTGGACAGCACTGTTTGATACGTGCCTGACCATCAAAGGGCTGCAAGACTAAAAGTGTAACTGGCTTTAATTATTAAGGTGTAATTTAAGTCTTCATGTTTATAGGATAATTGTTTCTTTTTTAATATAATTTAAATTTTGCAATACAAGAAGCAGGCCTGAACTTGTGGATGGAGTGTTGGAAACTGTCTAAGAAGATTAAGGTCTCTTAATTGATTTCACATAAACAGGTGTGACTGAATTCATCAGAAGAAAGTTAAGACTAAATGTATTCTTCCAATTATGCAAAAATTGCCACAGTGGGTGCTCAGTTGAGCAATTGCCTTCCTTTTCCAAGTGGGATGAGTTCTCAGCTGTACATCAAATGGGAAAATTGTCATTTCCGAAGCAAACGAACCAACCTGTCGTGCACTTTATTTTGACAGTCTGCTTTGTTTGTAGATACATTTGCAGTTGTGGATTTGGCAAGAGGACATGGGAATGTCCCTCGTGAGCTGTGCTGCGTCTAATGGTGTGGGAGGACAGGTGTCAAGGCAGGGCTGTGTCATTTTCTAAACTTCAGGAATCGGCATTTATGAAAATCTCATTTAGAGGGCTGAAGTAATAACTCTGAAACACTTCCCACTTGCTCTTAATGTTTTCTCATATGACCTAAGTTGTTATTTCCTTATTTAAACCTAACTGTAGGTTTGGAGATGTATAACATGGTTACAGGACATCCTTTGTGTTGTGTTTGAAAATAGCCAATCTTACTCTTCATGCAGCCAACAAACATGCTTGTTTGTTCTGCTTATTATACTGCACTCTTTACCACTTGTCTTTCCTAATCATACATCTCAAGAGAACGAGAAAGAATTGATGTGCTGACCATAGTTGTAGACAGGCTAAAAGCTCTGTTTTTGAGATGTTCATCTTAAAGACCACCTGGGTGTGACAGTAAATTGCGTGACAAGACACAAGTATCACAGCGCAGCATCGTGAAGGCCCTGCAATTACCCAGTGGTGCTCCTAACAAAACCATTTGCTGATGAAACAGTTCTTTGAGTCTCTAAATTGAAGGATGACTAGTACTTAAGGTGTGTTTTCAGAGACAAATTTGCACATAGGTGGTGATCTAAAATTAGTTTAGTTACTTAAACTACTGTTTTGTAATAGGGAAGATACTGTCTGTAACACTACAAATTAATTTAGAAAATCGTACCCCGCTTGTGTTAGGTTTTCTGTAAGTTTGAGAGCTAAATGCAGACTTAAATCAACTGGTAGTGACGTAGCACCCTGATCATGCCCTTTACTCAAGTTAAAGGGAACAACTACAGGGTAGTAAGGAACATGATGTTAATAGTTGTGCAACAAAAACCTAATTGAATCTCTACAGAGCATTTGGAAATAATCTTCCAAGCGCAGATGCGCAGTTTTATATTTATTAGTAAAGATATTCACCATCCATCCAGGCTTTCAGCACAATTTTCTGAAATCAAAATACTCTAAAATATGGACCTTATTCTCATGGGATCTCAGCAAGAAAATCTGTCTGTGTCAGAGTTCTGGAAAGATGCGATGGCTGCACTGACTCACTTGTTGAAGGTGGATTGATGTTATGCTGTTGCCAGAAGAAAAAGATAAACATTATAAATGGACTACACTGTGCAGAAGAGATCAAAAGTAATCTGTTGTGCTTAGCTGATGCTTTTCCAACACTAAAATCTCTGTCTAGTTGAAGGTCCTGCACCTGCGAAGGGTTTGAACCAGATAAAGAGCTTCTTGGAGAGGAAAGAAGAAAATAGGAAATCTGGGAAGTAGAGTGTACAAGGAAAGGCCAAACTTGAGGTTGTATTGCTCGCAGACAAGGCCTGGAAATCATTACAAGCCTTTAGAAAGAAGGAAGATAATTTGCTGTTTCTGTCCATGCAGCCACAAGAACCAATTTATTGCATGTAAAGCAGACGTAAGGAAAATGCTTTTAGTAATAAGGGGATATTTGTAGTAAATTGTGAGCTTCAGCTGAGGAATAAGTTGACAAACATCAGTCTGGAATTAGAAAGAAAAGAGCAGGTTGCCTGAGATCCATTCCAGCTGGTTTTTCTACTGATTTTATGATTTGTTTTTTGCTTAATAACTGCTGCAAGCACTCCTACACCATGAGTTGAAATGATTTTTCATTTAAAGGATTGTTGCTTCAGCTACTGAGAAATCATTATTCCAAGTGCTTCTGTCAGCTTAGTTCTCCTGTCCTGAATCCCAAGGCTTCCTTTTAAAGGAGCACCTTCCTTTAAATGGAATATGGTCCAAAATTTCTTCATCAGTTCCCTGTCAACTTATCCAGAAAAGTTGTGTGTTGGTGAAATAAAGGCATGGGACAGAACATGCTGTTCAGGAGGAAAGGAGGACGTAAAAATAATAAAAATCTTAAACTATACTGATACAGAAAAGAATGATTCTTCCCTTTACAAAAAAATAAATCAAAACAAACAAAAAACAACAAAACAAATCCAACAACAAATAAACCCACAAAAAAAGCAACCTGTTCCAGGCCATCTCTATTTCAGACATCTCCTTCAGGCTGAGTTTTGGCTGTTCTACAGAGGAACTGCTGTCTCCATCCATCCATCCAGGCTTCATTTCATCTCTGGAGGATATGAGCGCCCCAGTTCCTTTGCTGCTTTGAAAACCCAAGCTAAGCATTATTTGAGACAGTCAAAAGCTGCCTGGAAAGGCATTGGAACTGATAGGATTTAAGCATGTGCTTTCAAATATTTAGATCACATATGTTTAGATAAATTAAGTACTTCATAGTTATGTGCTGCCTAGCGTGAAACTCATTTGATTTGATCAAAACAAGATCACTTAGGTTCCCAACTCCCTGCTTTTATGCTGACAATTAACAAAACACTAAAATTAGAAGCTGCTATGTGATAGTTTTAAGCAGGAAAGTAGTTGTATGAAGCTTTAACAGGTAGGCATCTTTTGTCAAATTCAAGCATGCTGCTGCATGGCTTGTGTATGCAAAAGGAATACATCCTTACTCATTTGAATGCAAACCAGTTGTAGGGAAAACATCTTCAGGGCATGGCGAAAAAGGGGGAAATGATTGATTGAAATTGGATTAGATAAATCACTTGGAAACTGAATTTATTTTCCACATCCTCTTCAATTGATTAAAAAGCAACACAATAAAAGCTGGAATTATTTTGGTCTCAAAGGTGTGAGGCTATACAGGAATTGCTGGTACTTTTCAGCTCTTGGAAGTGCTTAGCTCCTGGCCCCCTGCCCCATGATACAGCCCAGTCTGGTACAAGCAGTTTTGCAAAAGGTATAATTTTGCTTCCCTTGTTTTAATGATTAGGAGTCCTATAGTTTTCAAGTGATCTGTACTGTACAATTATGTGTGTTTTGGTGGAAATGTTTTTTTTAATTAGTTTCATTCTCATGAACTAGCTGGGCTGTTGTGTTAGTAAGCAAGAGCATTGCATTCTTTCATCAGGCTGCTTAGCTTTCAAAACTCAACTTTCCTTCTATTAAGAAACTGAATCAGAAATCATTATGTGAAAACAAAGTTCCTTAGCTTTGGAGAAATTACATCCGTAACCAAGCTGTGTTTTAAGGTTCGTTATCAGTCACTGGATAAATATATCCAAATGTTTTTATAAACCAAAGGAATGGATGTGTGAACGTGGACTCTGTGTCCTCCTGCTTGTGTTGTGGCAGTGGCAAATGGAACTATCGTCTCTTATCTGTGTGTGTGGCAAACGAGACTAGAAATAATAGCTTGAAATTTGAGGTGAGATAGGCTATTCAATTCACCTTAAAGAAGAGAAGCAGCAAAAACCACAGAAACAAACAACAATGAAACCACACACAAAAAACCTCCACCTTGATCGATTTCAAGGAGCCTGGGATAAACCAGGCTGCTTTTTGAAACTGTAGGTTCATAAATCTTACTACAGACTCTTACTTTTGTTGGAAGGGAAACTACAGAGGCTGTTGTTGGGTGCTGGGTTTTTTTGTTGTTTTTGTTGCTGGGGGAGTGGAGAGCAGTGTGTAAAGTAGCAGGAATTCCAGGGTTGGGTGCATGTTAGTTGTTCCGTGGGAATGTTGCTGGCTGTCTCTGGAACTGCAGATTGAGATATTATTGTGTAAATGAAACATCAGGTATTCATTTTCCACACTGCAGATTCAGTAATTACTGCACTCACACTGTAGATGACAGCTGTTATCATTCTGATGAAAAAAGCCCTAAATTAAAACGCTGTCCCTTTGCATAGATTCCTGGCGGAAGCAAATGTTAATTTTCTTGGTTGGTCAGCCTCATTCCTTGGGTCCTGTGACAGGTACAAATAAGGACCAGGCCTTTGTTTCTGGTTTTATTAGCGTTCCCTGGCACGCTGGGAGTTTTGCAGTTGGGAGGAGCAGACATGCAGTGAATTCCTGCTGGCCATGTGAATGTCCCTGGTGTTCAGGCTTCGGCTGACACCGCGGTGCTCTGTGTGTGTGGTGTTTGGAGGAGCCCTACTGATGGCCACAACCGACCTAGGTTTAGTTTGTTTGTATAACGTGGAAGAGGACAAAAAAGATTAGATGTAGAGGATCCACTTCTAGCACAGATGTCCGTTCCCCAGCTGACACACCCAGACAACTTTGCCCTCCTTTTCTGGCTGGAGAGTGGACTGGCTCCCACGGATTAACTTGGTGACATCTGTTTGGGTAACACATGGACGAGATGGGGAGATGCAATTCGTACACCTCTGTTTTCTTTGGAAACCTTTCCCAATTATAGGAGATTAAAACCTTTAATGTGTTATTATTTTGGGCTGGCTGACAACTGCCAAGCACAACCATGCTCTTCAGATTATGAATGAAGAAAAGAACGAGTCAGTTAAAATGGCACGCTTGCCACATAGAGTAACTGCTGCCTGTTAGCCTTACATGGGAAGGTTTTCAGATTTATGCCAAAGCCAGGTGATGGTCTCTATGAAAGGGGAAAACAGGGTTGGAAAGAAGCCTTGACACACATCTGTGCTGCAAGGAGTCAAGCAGCAAAACCCAGGGCTTCTCTGCTGCTCTAACCAGGGGTTCGTGTACATCCTGCCTGTGTCTGAGGCCCCAGAGCACCCCGTAACTCGCTCAGTTCTTCGTAACTTTTCTCACAATATCCTAGCAGTCACTCTTGATTTCTGTTACAATTAATAACCCAGTGGTATGACCCGGAGCAGAAGCTGCCTCTTTCTGTTACTTGAACATGGAATAATCTGTTTTTAAAGAACCATAATCTATGTCCAAGAGCACTGTTCTGCAGACTACTATTAAACAATATATTGTAGTCACTGCTGAGTGCTGAGTTCCATCAAAAGATATAGGATGAAAGGATCTTGAAGGGAGAAGAAAATATAGATGAAACCCTGGGATTTGAGGGCTCTTATTTAAGGCAAAATAAGTAGTACACAGCTTGAAGGTCAGAAGAGAGGGCTGAGGGGCTTCCTGGAGAAAAATTGGATCTGCTTGGGGTTCAGAACTTCATTCTTATACTTGAAATTGTCCCTGAAGCAAGCAAAAAAGTCACTGAATTATCCGCAGAAACAAAGCAATCAAATCAATTGAAGAACAACGTTGAAGGCAATGATAAATCATTTATTTAGTACAACGCAATGCATGTCCCAAAGCAGAGCAGCAACAATAAAAATTCTCTTGAGCAAACATTGCAAAAGAAACTTTAAATGTAGCCAAGCCCTCTATCTGTGAAAGATGCTCTGCTGCAAACATTAACTTTCCTGCAGTCTTCCAGCAGCTTGCTAGTAAGTGAACCAGTCCTCTGTTTTTTTATGAGACACAGAATTTTCTCCCTCACATTTTACAGGTGAGAATGTTTTGGTGCTTAACAGCATCCTGATTTGTTTTTCATCCAACTAAAACTGCAGGGATGGTGTGAATATTGGCTGTGGATAGCATTATTACGAGCTATGGGAACTTCACGCATCTCTCCAGGGAGGGAGATGTGATGGTGTGCTCATGTGCCAATGCCCTTCAACTCAGGTCTGAAGTTAACTTAGGTTTCCAAGACAGAGAATTGCCAGAAACCCTTTTTTGGGAGGGAGGGCTTGGGGGTGTTCTCCTTTGAGTGTACGAAACGTGTTAGGGCTCACTCCAAATAAACATGCGCGTCCTGATTTTAGGCTGCCTTGCTTTAATTTAGTTTCTCTTAATGGCTGAGCAGCTTGCATGTTTCTCGAGGGGTGTGCTGGGAGCAGGAGAGGCGAGCCCTGTGCTCACCCCGGGCAGTGTGCTCCTGGCCTGGCTGCAATGGGAGCTGGTGTGGGGCTGCAGGATGCGCTGCTGCTGCTCCCTGTGCTCTGCTGTGCCCTGCGCCCTGGTATAAGCAGCTGCAATTTTGGGTAATATTTTAACTTCACATTTTCCTGGCTATTTCTACCATTTATTTATTCCTGCCTTTTATTTACGTTAATAGAAGTGCAGGCAGATGCAGAATTGAGGCTTAAAAAAAAAAAAGTTCAAGCCAATACTTGCAGTTTTTTTTTTTCCTGAGATATTTTCACAGCTTTAATATTCAAACGCTGCTTTTGCTAATTAAGTTTTCTTAATTATATGATTTGCAAGATTAAAAGGCCACTGCCAATATAAACCGCATATTGCCCCTAAACTGTTAGATTATTAAATTGAATTTTTTAAATTAATTTTTACTTGCCATGATTTGTATTCTGTTTGTTCTGCGCTATTTTAGGCTTGGATAATAAATATCATGTCAGTCTCATACTTGTTTGTGGACAATTCCAAGTTTTCAGTGCTACAGGGTAAGGGTTTGAAAGGCAACAGAACCATTTTTTGTTTTGTTTTACAGAATTGTTTTCTTAATTCTATTCATTTTATGCGTTACAGAAGACTTTTATTTTAAAACAAAATAGAAAACTGCGCTAAATATAATTTGACAGCATCCCTTGAAATGATATTCTTGTTTATGACAGTGTAGAGCAGAGGCACAAAAAGTCAGAGGTCACTTTTTATATGCAGTAGATTCTCATATATTCAAGAATGTCTGGATGTGTAAAGTGTCTGCACAAGACTGAGTCATCCCTTCTCTGATGGGGTTTCTCTGGGCTATTGCTGTAAGAACTGTTTGTGATAAGGACCTCTCTCTGGCAACGTGTTCTGCCGTCCCACGTGTCCTGTCTGAACCACACAGCTACCTGGCAGTGACCATGCCCATCTCAGAGACTGCAGCTGGGTGAGTGAACACAGCAAATGAGCAAAAGCAAGAGCTGAGCATAGCGTGGGAGCTCATTAGGCTGAGCCAGCAGAGCCATGCCAGTATGGGAATAGCACCTTCATGGCTCGTCCTGCTCCTGGGGACTCCTGCTCGGGATGGGACATGTGTTTATATGGAATGAGTGGAAGCGATGAGATTATAGCCATAGGTGTCTGACAGTGTAGAAGGCATTTTGGTAATGCTGGCTCAGAGGACTGGCTCTTAGGTTTTGCCCATTCCTGCAGAAGATTCTTCCAGTGCAAGAGTTTCAGTAACAAGTTGTGCTCAAGGATCCATTCTCAGTGGATGATCGGTTCCATAGATGGCTTGCTGGTGTGGTTTGTGATGGCATGGAGTGCTCACATTGCAGGGATCCCAGGAGCTATCATCCCAGCTTGGAGTGGCAGTGTCCTGTTGGTGTAACGGGGAAGAGAGAGCCTCAGTGGGCTGCAAAAGCAGGGGAAAAGCAAAGCATGATCCTCAGGTGTACAGTGGTTTCATGGATAATAATAAATCCTTGTCAAAAGCATTGGTAATCAGTACTAGGAACTCAGCCTGTAGGTCAAGAGCACAGAGAATTAATATCATTTCAGTTTTGGCTCCTCTGTGCTCGCTGTGTTGGG
This sequence comes from Odontophorus gujanensis, assembly GCA_013399175.1. NCBI lineage: Eukaryota > Metazoa > Chordata > Aves > Galliformes > Odontophoridae > Odontophorus > Odontophorus gujanensis. The sequence continues at coordinate 429,379 of VXAB01008908.1, read as the reverse complement.
CAAATGGCAGGCAGTGCATGGTGCCTTGTGGTGAGCAGAAGCTTGCATAACTGCTCATCGTCAGCTTATTGTGTAATGGAGGAAGGCTGAGATTCCTTAGCAAAGTTCCTTATTATGCATTTTCTTTAAAATGAAGCTGCCTTTTGAGGAGGGAAGAAATGGAGAGTGTTTAAATGGTTTTTCTGTGTGTGTGTGTGTGGGGG
>VXAB01008908.1:404221-429158 GCA_013399175.1 Odontophorus gujanensis | reverse complement strand
GGGGGGGGGAAGAGTAATTCCTAGTAGCATTTGTTTTAGGGGGTGAGAGGGAGTGAGGGCATGGCCACATATCTATCTTGAATGCAAAGTTGATTTTTTGTCTGTATAGAGTAAAACCAAATGTTTCAACCAGGACGTGCTGAGCATATGAATGTGGTCTTAAATATCAGGAAGGAAGATTTTTCCTTGTAAGAAAATAGTCAATCGTTTTGGCATCTGACAGAAACATGATGTATTTAACAAAGCATGAGATAGTGGGTTTGGGGGGCATGGAGGGAAGCTTTGTGTCAGTTCCTGACTTCCTGAAAAATCACACTGAAAACACACACCGTGTGTGAGCACACGCAGAGGGATGACGGTGCAGACATGCCATTGGCTTTAGACACTGTCTTGATAAGGACTTTTCTCAGAGCCAAGACTGAGCCCCTTTCAGAAGACTGCCTTCGTTATGCTGCTGTCCCAGTTTATGAGGACTTTTTTTTCCACTGCAAAAGATCTTGGATTGAGGGATTGTCCTGATGATCTGTTCAGTGTTCCAAAGGGGCTGATTAATCTGAAAAACCCAACAAGACAGCTGAAACCACTGCCAAAAACTGTCATCCGTTCTGCTTCCTCAACTGCCAGCTTTCTGTGCTTTTGCTGCAGAGACAGGTCAGCTCTTAAAGATGCAGCCTGACATGCAAGGCAGAAACAACAGGATAACTGATGGGGGAGTAATTTATGGGTCCCTTTTTTTACCCTCTTTTCTGTCACTTCTCAGTATTGGTGTGTATCTCCTGAGGTTGTACGAAACTCAGAACTACCGCTGATCTTTGAATGCTGAATGCAATTAATCCAGCAGCAGAGGATGGAAACCTCGAGGAGGGGATGTTGGCCCTCAAAGGTCAACGTGATGGAGTTTTGCATGGCTTGTCGTCTGTGCATCTCACAGCACACTGGTTCCTGGTGATAACAAATGAGAACTGGGTTTTCCATATGCACATTTCCTTAAGGCACTGAACAATTTATTTCTTTATTACTGAGAATACATGAGAGTGTGAATGCTGATGACTAAGCAAGAGATGAGGAGGCTCCTTGGCCTTTGAAGGGAGAGATTTTAGAGCTCTGGAAAGAGTAGTGTGATGTTGCCGTTCCTTGCCAGACCCAGAGCATGTTTCTGTAGGGCAGGGTAAGCCCCTGTCCCCCCTCTTGTGGCTTGGTGCATGGAGATCAAGAGGTGGGGGGGCAGCTGCCAGCCCTGCAGTGGAGGTGGTCATGTTGGCACGCAGAGCCTGGGCTTGGGACTTTTCTAGGAGCCAACCTGAGTGCCAGGCTGTCATTCCCTATGTATACTCTCCAACTATCAAAAGCGAGGGGGGGGGAGGAAGGAGTGGGGCAGAGAAAACTGGATAACTGCAATCAAAAGCTTGAGGGAGTGTTTAATGGGGCCATTAATAAATGACTCTGGCAGCCAATGGGGCATAGCCTTTGGTCTCATGCCTTGCAATACTCCAGAGGCACACTGTAATGAACCCATAAAACCTGCCCCATCAAGTCTTAGCGCTTTAGCACAAAGCACTCCTGAATTTAATGCATGGTGGATGGCCAAGTGGTGCCTAGGTAAACACCTAGGATGGACAGTGCTGAGTAAACCTTATTAATTTTTTTTTAATAGGAAAGCCTTCAACTATTTTTAGAATTTTAAAGAATACCTAGGTATTCTGGATGAAGAAGAACAACCTTCTGAACTTCAGTTTGCTGGGAAACCTCTGTGTTAACCCCAAACTGATATGCAAATGGTGAAAAGTATGAATGTCTCCAAGAGCGTTTTGCTGTGTTAGCAATGCGTTTTAATCCTGAATGCAGCTAGGGAAAACAGCACATTATAATAGCAATCTTTACTGTTCTAGATCCACAGATAGTATAGTGCAGGGTGCTAAAGAAACCCCTAAATAAAGATAAAGTTTGATTAAATTCACTCCCAGCAAACTGGCTCGGTTGTGCCAGTTAACTTGGAAATGCAGCAGTGTTTTATTGCTTTAGGAATGAATGGTACTTATTGGCTTCTTATATAACAGTTTGACTTCCTCATCCAGTCAGAAAATTGAGCATCTGTCAGACCGTCAACCCATAAATGTCTTCATTAGATCTGATAAACAGACCATGGCAAGCCTGAAAGTTGGAAGGTACCACCCTTCTGCCTGGGGAGCTGGACTCACTTAACAAGCTGAAAACGAGGGAGCCATGTGAAACAGGGAGAGCTCTCAGGGTGAGCGATACAGAAGGGCTGCTCTGAGATGTGCCAAGGTGCAGCACTGAAATAACTGCTCTCAGGGCCGGAAGGGATTCTGCCCTCTCGCTGTTACAAACAAAACTTTGGCAAGTGACAGATTCGGGAAGCTGTCCCCAGACAAGAGTTGTTGGATGTTAGTCCCAGTGTGGTTGGACTTGAGTCTGTTGACAACTGAGAACTCAGGTTGTCTTGGATTTGAAGGAGCTTTGTGACCCAAAGAATGATTTTAGCCTCAGCCTGTGTGGTGTTTGCTGGAGGATCTCTTTCTGAGCTCTCCGTTGCCTCTGAATGTGCTGCTCCTGCCTCTGGGACAGCACAGAGAATTGGTAAAACAAGGCAAAAGTCCACAGAAGGCTGCTTCTCCTGGCTGAGTTCTGAGGCTGTACCAGAGCAGCCCTCACCCAAAGTGGTGGTGTAGCTCTTTCCTGACCTCAGTGCTATTAAGTCCATTGGCAGCAGACATGCTGACAATACTGCAGTAGAAAATGGAAGTCCTTATTCCCACAGGAATGCATGGGTGCTTTATTATTTCCACTGATGAGCTTTTACATGCTGTACCCTGAGTCTTCCTTCAAAGTGAGGAATTCTTTTTCATCTTCCAAAAATTCCTACCTGGCTCTGGTCTCTGATAAATCTTTCCCCTTAAATGAAGCTGCTGCTGTTGCACAACCTTTGGTCTTGCAAAATGCAAAGCCATCTGTTACAACCTCAATTACAGGTTAGAGGAGACAGAAACTTATTTGATGGTCTGTAACAGCAGGATTTACCTCAGCTGTATGTCTGAGTGAAAAGAGCCAGCCTTTATGACAGAGGCCAGGTTGAGAATGAAGGATTTTATCTATTAATGAAAACTGAAGAGTAGGAAAATCCTAAAATCCTGACATAAAATCAGACATACATTTGTGTATGTGTGTTTGTTTTTAGCTACCAATGTCTGCAAATAAGTGCTGCTCCACATCTTCAGAATCCATACTGTTGTGAAGCAAAACTTCAGGACAGCTACAACCCCTCCAGTGGCTCTGTATGTGTTGCCATTGAGGCAAAACCATTTAGATTCTGTTGAGTCTATTTTTTGCAAACATGACCTAAGCAAAATAATCTCTGTGCTGTGTGAGATGGAATCAATAGCTTGTCAGCTTTAACTTTTACTGGGAGATTGATACTTGGTAGACTTTCACCTTTAAAACTGGAATTATTCGATTAAGGAAAACAGTTTTAATTAAATTCCTAACTGCAGGAAAAAAATGAACCAAGCTATTGCTCTGTATGCAAAAAAAAAAAAAAAAGATTCTCAGACAAACATGAATGTGCTCAGGTTGTATTTCTTCATCTATTTTAATAGATAAAGAATGAAGTGAGAGCAGTAAATATGGTAACTACGGCAATCTCGCCTAGTCCACTCTTCTGTTGCATTCTTGTTATACAATAGTGAGAGGCACTGCAGTGAGCACTGTTGAAAGATGGGGGATTTAAGAGAGAGCTGTGATGGTTGGGTTGGATTGCTGCCTATATTTGGACTGTATTTATTATTCTACTTCTATTAAGGTGCTTAAGTTTGAAATTCAGAGTTGGGTTTAGACAAGAAATAAATATCTAGTCAGTTGTGAGTACATGTCTGTTAGTGATTAGTCATCACTACATCTCTAAAGAGTTGGATTTAGCAGCAAATTGTTAAAATTCCCACAAATGGAGGACAGAGTAGTGAAAAAGTTACGTTTTATTTTGTTGCTTTTGGCTGGTAATGTAACCTGAAGTGATTCAGCAGGCCAGGAGAAGAGAGATGCTCATGTGACATATGGGGATGAGCTGTTTAGGACTTTCCTTTCTCGCAGGTGCTATTTCCTGTAGCTCACCTGTCAGGATCCAGGGAAAAATGCACAGGTACAAGTGCAGAGAAGATATATCAGTGGTACTCATTAGCAAGAGCTGGTAAAGTCTCAGGGAGGGGGATTCTAGCTGCACTGCAGGCACTGGGTCTAGTTGTCTTGGCTGTCTGTCTGGAGAGGCAGGGAAGGGTAGAACACTGATTTCAGCTTCAGGCCACTATTGCAAAGGAGACGTCTCTGTATGAACCAATTTCTTTTTTCTCAAAACATTAACCAAGAACATCTCAATACATTGTGTGTTTCTGACCGATGTAATACATTATAGTGCGAATGAAACTTCTGTCAATCTCATTTTTGTTAAAGCATAAAACACCACAGTTTTTTTTCCCTCTTCAAGAGCATTCTAAAGAACGTTTCCAAAACTACAGAGCAAAAAATGCCTGCTTTTTGCCCCCAGAAGTTTCAGTACAAAACAAAAGTGTTAGAATCTCTTCTGCTCAGCCTCATCAGAGTATTTTTCTGCTTAAATAAACCCTGCAGCAGCATTTTTATTTTTATTTTTATTTTTGTTTGGTTTTTTTGTATTTATTTAATTTCTATTTATTTATCGTTTATTGCTTATTATTTATTATTTTTATTATTTTTTGCTCTAGCTCAGGATGGAGAAGGGAGAAAACGCTATAGCAAACTGTGGTTCTTTATGCCTGTTCCTGCTGGTGAGGGAAAGAAAGCCTTCTCCCCAAGCACTTCAGCCAGGGAAAGTCCATCCAGAGAGTAGATGCTAATTGGGAGTGTGGGGAAATCAGGGTTCCCTACCCTGCCACGTGCACTCCAGGTAACCTGGGGCATTTCTGCTCGCAGGTGGGGCTCCTGGTGCCCTGTCCCTCCAATATCTAGGCTGGGGGCTATCAGTCACGCTCTCAAGGAGCCTCTGTACTGCCTGTTGCTGTGGTGTCACTGAAATTAGATGCCTGGAGCTCTTGGTGGAGACGGCTCTTTCCCTTCCCATTTCTCCTCCTCAGGCTCTCTCATGCTGAGTTTTCAGGAGCATTTAAATACATCACATATAGAAAACCAACAGGGACTTTACAGGTCTTTAAAATTGATGTGGACAACATCCAGGTGTTGTTGTGAGTGGTACTTACTGCACAATGAGAAGTTCTTCCTTGGGAGACTCTGTCCTTGTTAGAAATGCAGGGCCTGTTAGACTGGAGGATTAATGACTGGGAGACATGTTTGTAAAGTACTTTTCTTGCTGTTGCTGTTGACACTGTGTGGAGGTTATGAAACTACCTGAAAACTCCATGGCCCGTAATTTTGGCAGGGTTGAACTGGTAGGATGAATTTCCTGTTCCTGCCCTTCCAGGTTAACCCATAAGCATGATTCCAACCTCCTGACTGCCTCAATGGAGGCTCTTGGTTTCTCATTTGGGAACTGTTGTGTAGCCACAGTTCTGAGTGCAGCCTGGAGAAGTGCTCACTGTATAGGGCATATAATTCCTGAATGCTCTTTTTTGAGTAAAGTAACTAGGTTTTGGATATTTCAAGTGGGGCAATCGGAAGTTTATTATCTTTGAAAATCTAAGTTTTTTGCTCTACTCCAGCTATTTAAACAAACAACCCCCTGTGTCCATCTACCCCAAATGAGCAAACGAACAAAAAAAAAAAACATCTTACCAAGGTCTTGTAAAGATAAAATCATTGAGGTCTAGGAACCGGTCTGGTGAAACAATATTAAGGGCTATTTAAAAGCTCAGGAAGAAACAACTCAATTTTGCCAGTGTTCTAAATATGCCAGGCATTAAAATAGTCTTGGGGCATCTTAGACAAGGAGAGGATTCCTGTTTCACCTGCACCCTCTGTCCCCTGTGCTGAGCAGTGAAGGTCTATGGGGACAAAATAACAGTATTTAAGTGGACATGGATGAATTTCATCACTCAAGCTTCTTAAAATTAAAAAGCATGATAATTCAGGCATCTCCGAGCTTCTGGAGTCCTGATTATGCAACTGCAGAACATCATTTTCTTCCTCTTTTGGTGAGTAACTAAATATTTGCACTGTGGTAGTACTGAGGAGGCACAGGCGTTCAAACACAAAGCTAGGTGCAGTTCCTGCCCCAACTTGTAGGAGCTTTTCTGATGAAATCCTCTGCTAACGATAAGACTTGTGTATTCGCTTGGTTATTTTTGTTCTTCTGATCCTTCTTAATATAAATATTATAATTAATACAAGAAAAAAAACTATCTGAACCTTTGCGATAGAGCATTTCTTTGACCCAGAGACAAGTCCCCAGGGTTTGCCTGTGTCCTTCCCCCAGTGCTGAGCAGGGTGCAGATGAATTCACTGCCCCCCACAGCAGTCCAGCACAGCATTTCTGCAGGGAAAAACGTGGCCAAACTATTTACACTCACCTGAGCTGTATGTCACTGTGTAGTACTGAATGTAGCCCGTGGCCAACCTTTCCAAAGGCAGAAAATACTGCTCAGGTTGGAAGTACCATCTCTAAATACCTCATATTCCTTAAGGAGTTGCTTCACTGTTTGAAATGCACTTTCTCCAGCCCACACAATGGATGTCCTACGTTTGTTTGTTTTCCTTTGCTGTCATGCTTGGAGCTAACTTGGTGCAGTGTGAGTGGCTGTGGGTAAGCCACAGCTCTGTGATACCGGGCTGGCAAAGCAGTGACCATGTGCAGCTTGCCTTGCATCTTGATGAGTTCTTCCAAACTAAGCAACGCTGTCCCTTGAAAACTTGTGCAATCCTGCTCCTAATCCATGCATGAAGACATCCGTGGTGTTTACATAACATTTACTGTGCAGCACGGAAAAGGCATGGTTCAGTTCCTGCTGTCGTACAAATGAGTCACCTTTGAGTGACAGCCTTACTAGATGTGCAGTTTGATTCCAGCTGAGAAAACTCAGCACAGGAGATCTCAGTTGTTGATTGAACCTCCAGGTCTCTGTTTTCCCCCTTCTGCCCTGTTCTAAACTAAATTTTATAGGAAAAAACATGAGTGGAGGACTGTTAGGGTATGAAATGCCTTTCTTTCAGCTTTACCGACCTGAAAATGCAGTGGTGGTTTCAGGTGACTCTTGCTGACTGTGAATCTTTCCACTGATACTTTCAGGGAGGTGTAATAAGCTCTGACTGTCAGAATATCACCTTGATACTTCCCATCCCCTCTCTCAGTTGAGATGCAAAGCACTTGCAGCTTCCTAAAGAAGACTGAGAGTAAATAAAGAGATGAAAGATGTTTAGTGGCCAACACTTTTCTTGAAACTAAAATTGTAACCTCTATTTTAGCAAAATATTCAGTTTTTTATTTTATTTTATTTTATTTTGTAATTAATGGAAAATAATGAGGGGGCTTCATTTTTTTTTTTCTTTTGTTTTCCCTTTATATAAAGTTATGCAGCAGTTTGCACTTGTATGCAACTATACAAGTATTAAAAGTTACAGTGAAATTGGTTGGAAAATCATGAGCTCAAATACAGCATAGAGCAACTTTGGAAGTTGTGATATAAAAAAAAGCCATGAAACTCTCCAGCACAGAGCATTTAAGGCCCACCTTCCTTCGTTTTCATTCACGGAAAAAAGTCTTTCTTGCTTCCCTGCAGAAATACTTTGCTGGAACTGGCAAATGCTCAGAAACTCAGTGCCTACCAAAGCCCTGAAACTGAGCCTGTCCCAGCACACCTCCATGGTATGAACTGTAAATGCACTGGTTCTCCAAGGAAGTGACTGAATCACCACTGAGCTATCTTTGCACACTCCTGTTTGGGCTTACTGGGCTTTTTTTCCTTTTCTTTTTTCTTTTTTTGAACAAAGATAGGATTCCTTGGTTGTTTTGCATCTTAGTGCCTCAACACACTCTCAACTCTGGAGTACTGAGAGATGAATTTCCAATTTCTTCCTTGCTTAAAACTGTTTGAAATAGCTTCCTGACAACGTGGTACAAAACTGAATGAGCAAGAAAGGGCTCCTGGATGAGATGTTCTGATACACGGGTGTTATTTCTGGCTGTGCACTTTTTATGACTGTTTGGCATGCAAAATTTTAGCAAGTTCAGTAATGAGAGTAACCAGCAGCTTCTGACTCCACAGACATTCACTATTGGGAATGACCTTTCCATTTGCTTTACTTATTCACAAGACTTAGGAAGGCAGTAGTGATGGTAGGAGCTGACTTTGCTAAATACATGTGAAAAAAGCCTTGTAAGACTGAAAAGAAAACTTTGTGCAAGCCAGAGGGTTGCCAATATTCTGTGATCCTGAAGTGGTCCTCTGGATAATGTCAGCATTCAAATTTGTTGCACTGAAAATTAACAGAAAAAAGTGAACCTCCTTCTAACAGAGGTTTTGTGGAGGGATGTAACTCTTCCTGTTTCAGGATGGAAGTTATGGTCTCCTTAAATGACGAATGAGAGATTTTTATTTTTCCTTCCAGTGCAGAGAAGTAATTCTGTGATGAAATGCTGCATGGTGTCTTTCTGCATGTGGCCAGAGTCAGGCTTTGCAGGAGTCAGGATGCAGGGCTGTCTTCAGCTGACCTTGTCCAGCAGTTTCTGTGTTGGCCAAGCTTTGTGGTGAAATGGCTGAACTCTGAGAAGGGAAAATTCTGTTTTTTTGTTTATTTTTCTCTCAAATCTCACCAGTTAAATACAGAGTTTGGTAGTGCATGAGCACTTACGCTCAAATTAAGACTCAAGTCTACCAAGCAAAAATATTTTTCCAGCAACCTCTAGAAAGCAAATGAACTTTCACAGGACTGCATGACTTCAGGCTACACAGAAGGTATACACACAGCCCTGAGAACGGAATTTGTGAACTCTGTGGCGAACAGATGAAAAATCTGATAGACGTTGGGCATCACACAGGATTGTGGCAAAGCAATGGCAGAGTGGTTGGGGTTGACAACTAACAACATTACAAAGCTTTGACAGAATAAGAACTTACATGAGGTGTCAATCATCCTTCCCATGCCACTTCCAATTTGTCTTGCTGTTGGAGGACATCCGTCCCCGATGGCATCTGCAATACAGCTATCAATGTCACTGAACCAAGGACAAACAGCACCAAAGGAGCAGAGTGCTGTGGTGCATGCAGTTGTTCTCATGGTGCCCGTGGAAGACACAAAGATGAAAAAGGGGAGAAGCACCCCAAGATGTCCTCTGCTCTGAAGGAAAACATTTGGAGAAGTGGACTGAGGTGCAGAGCAGTAGGTGGGGACACGGCTGGAGCTGTGACTTTCTTGGTTTTTATATGCCAAACCTTTTGGCTGGATTATCTTCCTGACAACTTCTCAACTGAAAATCCAAGGGTGCTTCTAAAGTATTGTGGTCCCTGATTTCTTGGTGATGCTAAACTAGTTAACAAATTACAGGCAATTTGGTTTCTTGGATTGAAAGGTTAGAGGTTGTGAGGGATACCTGGTACCCTATTTAGGAGGGAGGAAAGTGACGTTGCCAAACCTGCCTGAGATAGCAGCAAAATCCCAGAGCTGTGCTCCCCAGTCTGAGGCTGCTGTGACTGTGTCCCCTCCAGCTCCAGTGACTCCGTGGTCTCATTTGTTTGCACAATTGTCTTCAGCATATGCAAAGTCCTATCTTGCAAAGCTAGCCACGTATGATGGCTTCAGTAATGGCAGTGGTGAGCTGGGTGCTTGTGCTGTCTGCACGTATGTGCTCTTATCAGCATCTTACTGAAAAGACTTCAGATGGGAGGGAGGGAACGCTATTTTTTGCAAGTCGGCATAGGTTATATTTCATTTCATCAATTTTAATTTTCATGAGAAGCAAATATACAAATATCTGACTGCCACCGAAGCACAGACTAATTCTCCACCCTCTTCCTTTGCTCCACAATCTACTGCTGTGGGTGTTGTTCGCCATGTTTGTACTGGGGGGAGCACAGGTTGTTCTGCCTCTGTCAGAGGTAAGACAGCTACACTATCTGTGCCCTGGAGCAGTGTCTGAGCGTAGCAGTGACAACTGGCAGTGGAAAGAGTGGCTGTGCCTGTGCACATGGGGCTGGCATGTCATGATGCAGGAGGCTGAGCTCCTGCATGGCTCTCACAAGTGCAGCAAGTGATCAGAGAAGTGAGGGAGGAATGCACAGGCCAGATTTGTAAGTAAATTCAGCATAGTTTTGGAGCACTGTGAAAGACAGACCTTGACATGCACTCATGCTAATCCACCCCCTTTATTAAAAAAAAAAAATCTATTACAAATTCACTGCTTATTTATGATTATCTTCTGCTGAGAGAAGTGAACTAGATGAGGACATCTACTGTGCCAGCACATACGAAGCTGCAGCTTTATTTGAGATGCTCTTAATGCCAGTCACTTGAGAGGCAGATTTGGTGGGTGCAAACTGTGTGAGACAACCAAATGCTTGTCCCAGTGAATGCCCTTAGTTGGCTGCTTGTCACTGTACCTTCAGTTATGCTCTGCAAACAGCTGTAGTAAGAATGTGTGCAAGCTGTGCCATCCTCAAGTGTGTATGTGCACAACTGCAAATACACAGCTGTGAAGATTTGATATTTTAATTCCTTTTATTTTGTTTTGAATACTTGGTGATGCAACCAAAACCCTCTTGTTGCACAGGCAAAGCTCCAAAGAGTGATCATCTTGCCTGCTGTTTTTATTTGGAGCTTTACAAACTGTAATAAAAGAGCTCCCAGACGATGCTCTGGGCACTGCGGATGATCTTACATTAAAAAAAATGCACCAGTAAACAAATGTCTTCATCAACCACCTCAGATCAGACCAAGCTATATTTATGCTGTTGCTAAGTTAAGAGCCATCTCCTGCTGTCTATTAACAGACTATTTACATATATACAGTCCTAAATACGCTGGTACCAGGATTTGCCTTCTCTATCAGAATCTCTCATTGTTCAGGAGCTCTTTCTGCTCCCAGGTACACCTAGTGAAAGGTGGAAAGAAGCTCTGTGGTGAGCTAGGAGGGCTAAACCCTGGAGTTGTGTTGACTCGGTGGGCAGATACACCCAAGGTTGAAGATCTGAGGGTGATTGTTGTGAACATGTGATTTCCAGGGAGAGTGCAGTGTGCTGGGCTGAAGTAGATTGCATTAAATCTATGAAAATAACAAATTGCTTTTTTGTTTATGGAATGATAGAGTGAAAAGCTGTACGAAGAATAGACATGAGAGCTGTATTTGTTCTTCTAAGATTTCTCAGGAAATTAAAGCTGCCTAAGAAATAGCATTCAACCTGTGTTTAATCTGGTCACCCAGAGATGCACCGAACCTCTGTATGTGACTCCAGCTTTCTCTCTTGTTGCTCTCTGTCAGAAGGTGTGCTGTCATGTCTGGCATCTGCTTTTTTAACTGAATTGTGGAAGTGGGTATGAAGACTTCCAAGGAGTACGCTTGCATGCTGTGGAATACACAACTGTTTTTAGGCCATGACTTGTATCCAGTTAACTAGGGGATAGTAGCTTTTCATTGCATTAAGTAGCTAGAGAGCTCTTGGGCCTGTTTAGCCAGGAGATTGCTGCAGTCTTCTGCTCACACTGGTAAAGCAGAGCCTTGGGATGGGGCTGGTGCTGGTTCCAGGGCCAGGCACGGTGCTGCCTTGCAGGCTGCTGGTCTCTGAGCAGGGGTGTGAGCACAGAGCTTGGCCCCAGTGCCCACGTGCTGCACCCTGATGGGTTACAGTAGCTGCCGTTGCTTTTATTCTTTTCTTTTTTTCTAAAGTGTTTGCAAAAAGTGGAAAAATGCAGTAGGTCCAGAAAAACTGGAACAGTGCAGTGCAGTTATTCAGAGCACCCGCTTAGCACAGCAAAACCTACTGTAGTAAGCTGCTGCCTAGAAGGGGTGACAGATTGAACAACAGAATCGTAAGGAGCATTGAGCTTTTTCATCACTGTAGTCCATTTTTAAGAGAAACCAGAACTCAAATGTAAGTTCTATTTAAGATAAATGTGGTACTCAGTTAGTAAAAAGTGGAGACCTGTAGTGAGCATAGTTCTATGGAATGCAGAGAAAACAGGAGACAGTGTAAGCAAGGTGCTCCCTCTGATTCACCTGTGTTGTCTGGAAGAATTATCATGCCCTGTAAAGCAGAGTTAGATGTTTGTGTTCTCATAGTTCATTTCAGGGCAGTGCAGCACAATTACGTGCAACAGACCAGGTGTGCAATGCTCCATGCTGAAATTGTCTAACAAATCCTGACTAACGCAGTTTCCAGCCTTTCAGTTACTTTTGGTTTGGTGACTTGTGCATACTTTCCACGTCTAACACACCAGGCTGATACGAAAAGGGCCAGTCAGGTAATAACCAGTACAGCAGAAAAGATGCACAGAGACACTGCTGCTGTTGTGGAAGAGCACTGATACCACATGAAAATCCACTATTTGCATGTGCTGATGATCAGTGGCATGAGTGCCTCTTGCACTTGGAAGCCACTTAGTTTGACTTTCTGCAAATGCAGAATTTCCTGTCTCCACAGCTGGACACACTGCCTCCCATGTCCTCCTTACATCAATCCCATCTGCAGTATTGGGGGAACCAGCTATAATCCGTCAGTCTATCGTAGAAAATTGTGTGCATGTGTGTGCACACTTTATTAACAATCTTCATAATGTCTTTCAAAGGTTCTTCTTAGCAAGGGCAACTGCCTCTGGCGTTTTGGCTCTCCTTCAAACCAGTCTTGTCAGCAAGAAAAACCATATGAACTTGGAGATTGAAATCAGTTGCCCCAGGGTACCAGGTCCGGTTTCATTTTAACAATAAAAGAATCTGATGCCTTTTAGCAGGCAGGTAGTTATTGCCTAGATGAAGGAAGAGTTGTAATAGTAAATCTGGAATTGCATTCATATGTGACATCAGCTGATGCACAAATACTTTGTGTCTTGCCATATCCACCTACTCTTTCTATATGCAGGGAAATCTAAACCAAGGGAAAAGCCAAATGCTGGGCTGGCTCCCCCAACTCCACAATTATGTGCTGGTAATCCTGAATTTCCTCTACATTTGCAGGTAGCTAGAGGGGCCTGAATCCTAATGCTGTGCTCAATTTCATACCCTGTTTGCATTAATCTACAAAAGCTTGTGTGTGTCTGTGTTTCCAGACACAGAAGACTTGAGGACAAAATACATATTTGAAAGTTCCTGGGAAATTACTGTCATAGCAGTGCTGCCCTTTGTAGACTGCGTTGCAGTTATGACCTGATGTCCCATGGTTGTTCAGCCAGCTGGTTCCTGCTGCAGCTGAGATGGGAGGAGGAACTAAGTACTGATGAACGAGTGTGCATTATCTCCCTCTTCTATGTGTGCAGCATATGCTAACTTTGTCCCCATGAATGAATCATGGATTATTTTGTATGTGAATATCTTATTACCTGTCAGTTACACCACCAGCAGCGTAATGGCTTCGTGACTTGTATCCAGATAGTTCCTTAATGTTGTCACCGTTGATAGATATATGTGAACTATCACAGGGGACAAATGAGAGCAATTCTTTGTGAAATACACTGTTGTTTGGGCTTGCTGCAAGTTATCTTTGTGACTGAGAAAACAAACCTGTCCAGCATCGTTTTCTGAGCACGCTCACAGTGTGCCAGTCTGGAAAAGAGCTGTTAGAGGTGTGTTAATTGCGATCCCAAAGCTGTGTTTTAGGGCCCTGGCAGGATGGAAGCTTCTCAATGGTATGGGAGCAGCTGTTGATGGTGATTCTAATTGCTGCCCCGTGCCCTTGATTAGAGTTGGGGGGGTGGGGAAGGAGAAGCCCTGCTGGGCTACAGCTTAACTGCTCCCCATATGAATAACCTTTCCAGAGGTGCCGCTCATTCTTCTGGTTGAGCTCAGTGGAATTGTTCTCATCCATGCAGGTTAATCAGCTAGAACTGCATTCAGTATATTGCTGGGGAGAAATCTGCTCTCTGCCACAGAGTGCTGGCTGAGGCGTAGCCACCAAGATAAATAAGCAGTTAAATTTGTAGATTTGGACATCTCATTGGATTGCTGTCTGTGTCCAGGATTTAGTGCCCAGAATTACCAGAGTTCTTACTTGGTCCTCACCACCTTCGAAAACGTACTCCTGCTTTTCAACTGAGTAGGCCGGCTGAAAACTGCTCACCAACTCATGTGATTGCTGAGATGTTGCACACGGACCCATGGGATGGCTTTCTGCCTTCCTGGAAGGGTCTTTAATGGTGCTCGTGGCCCTCCTTCACGGGCACAGAGTTAAGATGGTGATGCCCGTGCCTGCCTGTGATGTCTGTGCATTAGTGCAGGCTGTGGAGGACGACTCAATTAGGTTGTGGGGTTTTTTATTTTCTGTTTTCAACTGGAGGAAAAGTGGGCAGACAGTGGGACAGAATTGAAAATGTGTCAATTTAAACTTTTGCAAACTCAATAAACTTCAGAAGAAAATCTGTTCCAAAAAGAAAAAGAAAAAAAAAAAGCTGTAAAAATTTGAGTCTGGGAACTGCAAATGGTGCACTTTAATATGGAAATGTTTTCACCAGGATAAAAAGTTGTCCAAATTCATTTTGAGATTTCAATATATAGGCAATTGACCTCTTTGGTGGAATAGTATTATCAACATGCCTGGAAACAGTTTCGCCATTTATCTCTTATCTATGCGAGTTAATTTTTCTTGATGAAATGTCTTTGTCTGTCTTGTGTCTTCAAATTGATAGCGAGTTTCTCCTTTATTCAGCCTACTCCCTTTTGATCTGATGTTCCATTTGTCTCAGTCATAGAAAATGTTGCTCAACAGGATGTCAGTCCCTTTGACCTTTTCCTGGGATCCACAGTCCCATGCGATGTGATACCACACGTGCCTTAAAGTAGTTTGCAGTCGTGCAGATTGAGCAAGGTAGAACTGTGCTGCTTTAATCTTTGTACAGCTTTAAGCAATCTAGAGATGACATTACTTCAGCACCATGTTGCATGTGCTTGCTTCACTGTGGTTGGTAGGATCAATTAAAAAATGGTAAGTTTTTGTTCAGTGGAAAATATTCACGTGGAAAAATCAGTCTTAAAAAAAAAAAGTGTTTTCTCCATGCCATAAGAACCTTCATTTTGCATCCAAATGAGAAAAAATAAATCCTCTAGCATTGTCTGATAGAAAAGTAGGTAAAAGGAAGAGTGAGGACAGAACCAAAATGGGACAATTCTATACATTATGTTGACTGCTTGCTCAGCTAATTTTCATTTCCTTTGGGAACTTTCTTTTGGGCAGGATATGCAAGTTTTGTTCAGTTTGCTTGAGGAATCAGGAAAATGCTCAGCCAGAAGTTTGCTGAGGATTGGAGCCACCAGATCCTCCTGGTGTTTGTGACAGGTTCCTGGTACAAAACAAAGCCCCAAAGCTGGTAGGGAAGGAACAGTTTGTCCACTTCTCAGTGTGAAAGTAATTTCAAGCAGTCAAGACTTTTAATTTCTATCCAAGCATTCACCAATGGATAGTTATAACATTTTCAGCTTTTATCGCTTGGTTTAAGTAAAACTGTTGCCTCTTTAACTGAAGTTAAACTGCACTGACAAGCAGGATCTTTGAGTCTGACCAAAGGTGTGCTTCAGTCTGGACTCAAAACGTATTAAATTCAGTGGGTGACACTGCCTTCGTAGGTTTTGAGGGCATTTTTTCAGAGGCACTTCAAATTTTCCCCTCGGTGCAGTTTCAGCTATAGGCTGCAGGAAGTAATTTAGTACTGCCTAGGTAGAAGTCCAGGCTGAGAATGCAGTTGAATATACCTGACAAGTTGTTGTGTTTTTTTTTTTAACTCGTTTATCAACCTAAGAGCTAAAGCAAATACGGATGCAACCTGCAAAGTTGTTGAATAATTTTAGTGAGCTTAACCACATGTTTAGCCTGAGNTTTCCTGAAGGCAATTTCAAGCTGTTATCCAAGAATGAAAATTGATAATTGTTATAGCTGTACTCAGTTGATCTTAATTTTAGTGAAGCTCCAGGCTAGCAAATATGAAAATATCATCTTCCTGGCTGATAAACTGGTTAAATGCATTGGTGCAGGATTTTGATGAAGTAGCAATAGTTAATATTTGTTGCCTAGTAAATCCTAGCTTTGGAACTAACCCAAATAGGGAGGGGGAGAAAAGTCATTCAGCAGCAGTACGGAGTGCTTTTATGTACACAGACACTCACAAATGTTGTTAGACAGCATAAAATGTTCCCTTTCCAAATTGTTTGCTCTTCCTGCTGGTTAGATGAACATGAGGAGGATTCAGCACCCGTGCCCTGTTTAAACACTGGGTGATAGCTTTTCCCACTCAATAGGCTTTTCAACCCACATCAATACAGTGCTTGCAGAAATTTGTGTAGAAAATACCTTTTTCTCACCTGTACCAAGAACAGGTAGGTATATGGAACAACTCTTAATATGGATGAGTTGCCCTGTTCTTGAAACAAATACAGACCCACTGCCTTGAGGTCTGTGCCTAGCAGAGGTCATGAAAAAAAGGGCTCCATGCATAAAATCAGGGTCATGTTGCCTATCTGCACACCAGAGTTCTACAAATTTCCAGTTATGTTTGTCAAAGTTGGTGTATTCTTCCCCATGGGTACACCTGTAACAATGCAGGGTTGTGGTACTGGTTTGGACAAGTGATTCCTCCTAGTCCAAGTATTCATGTCTTTTGATTGTTGGTGTCTCATTTTCAGAAAGGTATTTCTCTTCTTCTTTCTGATATTTTTTATGGACAGAATGATGTTATCTGAGTTATCTCAGGAAGCATTGGGTTTTGATCATGTGAAGGCAGTTCTGATAAGAATCTGGGCTTTGGACTTTCAAAAGACGCTTTCCTGATTTTCATTAGTTGTCATTTCTGGTACTCAGAGCCATCTGCATTCCACTTCTTGGGGTAAATACAGCAAGGGGTTAGACATTGCTAGGAAGCTGGAGGCTGCTGGGAGATACTTAGTTCAGGTAAAGATGGAGAATTTGGCTGCATCTTCATATTTCTGATTGTACAGTTCTGGTACAGTTCTGTATTTTCCTGTGTTGTTGTGTCTTGCTGCATGTAAAGTTAGAGCCATCAGTAACAATGCAGATCCAACCAAATAGATGCTGTCCTGTTGGACTGGAAAGGCATCATGGATCATTGTGTTCAGTTCTCTGATCTTGATCATGAAATGACATGTGGGTCTTCCCTGGAAAATGTCTTCTTAAAATGAATTAGGACTTTTTTTCCCCTCCAAATGACCCCATCAGAAATGTTGCAAAGATATTAGCAATTCTTGATCCCAGGATTGGCCAAATGGAGGCTGAAGTTTACAGTTAATACCCTGCAATTTAATCAAGCAGGGTAAGGGTTCCTTTTCCAGGAGCATTTAACCTGATAAGTTATTTCTCCAGTATTTCTTCTTCTGATCTATCCAAGTATTACTAAGGTGGGAGAGGAGCATAAAGAAGGTGATTATTTTATCAACTAGAATGGCTGATACGGAAGAAACCAGGTATTATGGATTCATTCTAGGGCATGCAAATATTTATGAAGTATGAATTTATGGAATGGATTAAGTTAAGTATTTAAAACATCTGCTGTGCAGGCTATACGTGCAGGTTTTGTTTTAATGTATAACACTATTGCTAGCAAAGATTGCAATCAAAAATGAACCTTGAAATTCAGCACAAAGTCCTCCAGAATAACAATGCTCAGATGGTAAGTAGAGAGAGATCCATTTATAACACATATAATCCACACTCCCAGCTCAGCCTGTAGGAAGCAAAAGAAGAAAATTAAGGACATGTTGAGATAAAGTGGTGATGACTGGATAGAGAGGCAAAGATGCCAGTTCAGCAGAGTCGCACTTTGATTGCAGTTATGCACAATTATGCAAGCTCATGGGACTAGAAATCATACTCATAGAAGAGGAGCAGGTGAGAAGATAAAATAAGGCCCTTAGAGGCAAAGTAGTACAGGTTTCTTCTGATGACATTGCGATACAGGAGCAAAATCAAATGCTAGAAGCAAGAGCTGATACTTCATTCATTTAACGTCAATCCAAGCTTTATCATTCCATTCCCCAGCTTTCTTTCTTCTAAACTGTAATCCAGAGGTGCTTTTACTATGCTTAGTACTGGTCCCTACTTAACTTCTAAAAGTGTCTCATCATTATATCTCTTTCCTTAATGTTTCTAAGTACTTAGAGAGACAGGAAAGATAAGGAACTTGCCAAAGGCCAAACAGAGCACCTGAGGTGGAGTCAGGCACAGCACCCTGCTTTCCAGTCTCCTTTGTTTAACTGGTTTTCCTATTTTCCCCCCCTTTTCTGTTCCCTGTCAATCCCTCTAGTCTTGTTTGAAGTGCAGGGGACTTTATAACCCTGTATTTCTTGCAACTGTTTGAAAGCTCTACAGGAGTGCAATGCTCTGGATTGTTTTTGTTCAAAGATGGGGGCGTTCTGAGAAGTGTCATATCTGAGAAGTGAGTGACTTCTGGCATGTAGTCCTTAGTTTTCAGACACAGGGGACACATGCAAGGAATATCAAACACATCACTGAAGCCAGACTGCGCGTCTCTAAGCACACAATGTTTTATGCTATACTGAAGGCCTAAAATGGGATTTTTCTTTGCCTATGTAGACAAGGGAGCCTCCTTTTAGTTATTATCTACTATACAAATATTGGCCTTTTCCTTAAAGCTAGTTTCATAGAAAGTTGAAGACAGTCTAAGAAGGAGAACATATCCTTTTATATGTGCTGGATAAGGTAAATGATATCAAATAAAATGAAGGATTAAGGCATGCTTGAGCTTGAGTTAATAGATATAAAAAGGACAGGAATTACTGTTTACTTACATTTTTCAGCTGGGTGTGTGCAATCACTTTTGCTGGGGATTTATGTATCACACTGGTTAATTTACTGACTGTGCCAACTCCCATAGCATGCTCTGCACCGACCGCCTCCATCACGAGCCACCCTGCAGGCTCCTGCCCACCCCATGCCACCTCCTCTCTGTACTCTGTGCTCTTCTTACACTCTTCCCATCCCGTGGTGCCTCCTTCCTCCTCCTCACCATTTCCCCTGATTACCCTAATTGATCTCTATGGTTCTACGTTCTCCCACATTCATTAACCCTTGGAGAGGGTCAGCTTTCGTCTGCACAAAATCCTATTGTGTACCCCACTATCCTGCAGTTCTCTGCATGGATCAGCCCTGCGTTGTGGTTAATGCCCGGATATGTTTTCTTTGTTACCTTTTTTTTTATTTAGAAGCTTTATTTTCTGTTTATCTTGATGTTTCAAAGCATTATAGTGCTAAGGCCTCGTCAGAAATCACGTGGAAAGAGCTAAGCTGAACTGTAGTTTATATCTTCAGTGAAAACTCAAGTACATATTGCAGTGATTTAATACATGCAACAAGTTGCTTATGAGCAGTGTGGCAGGGTCAAAAAGAGTCTTAGCAGTATAATAACAAAAGGAATGGAAAAAAATTAAGAGGTGTTAAGGACAGTTATTATATTTTATATATGTAGGAAAAAAACACCCAACCCAACCCTAACACATAAAGCTTACCCAAAACATTGGAGGAGCAGTAGAACAGAGATAGTAACACAGTTGGAAATGCACATGTATTTACAGCAGTTTAACCACAAGTATTTGAAACTATGTAAGAATTTCTATAAAGAGTTTAAACAAACAGGAAAGATTTCAATTTATACACACACTCTGCTATGAAGTAAGCTGATTCAACAATAGAGTTGTTCACCTGCAATAAATCAAACCTTTGCAAAGTAATTTGTATACAACAGTTTATTTCTAGTGGCCTATAGACAGGAATAACTCCACCAGGTCAGATTTCCCTCTTTTATCCATGAAGTCAGTAGTCACGTTTGGCTCTTTGTGTTTTGTATGTGATGGTTGGAAACTTTAGGTTAGTTGCTGACATAACGGGGATGACATTCAGGTTTCCATAGAGAAATCAGACCTTGGTGCTTTGTTTTTTCAGACTCCTTTTCAATTCTGACAGCAGCTGCTGAGCAGAGGTTGGGCTGGTGTAGGATTAAGGGTATGGCTGGGGTGCAGGCAAGGGTCCAGAACAACCAGGCCAGAGAATGGAGATCTCTGGGATCGCTTGCCTAGCCTCAGTATGGATTTGCTAATAGTAGTATGGCAGCCTGTGTGTGCAGAGGCTAATGAGCAATTATTAACACTAGAATTGAGGCTTTCTGAGACATCACAATACAAGTTTTTGCTTTTGAAATCGTTTCTGGTGTTCCCGAAGAGTATCAACTAGCCTTACAAAATTAAGCATCCTTGCTTTACATTTATATTCCTAGAAAAGCAAGTCCAGCTCCTGACAGCCAGCAAGTACCTAGAGATTTGCTCACGGAACCTTCATACTGCCCATGCAAGCAGCTGGCGTGGTCCTCCTGTCTCACACTGGAGCTGTGCCTGGTGGCTGCAGCACTCTGTGCTGGGAGCACGGCTGCACCAACATAAAGTCCCAAAGTAAGGGCACGCTCCGAGCATTCATTTTGCTTTGTTTCACAAACACCATTCTTCCTCCGAATGAGATCAAACTTTAACAAGCATTGTGCAGATGTACAGAAACTTCTTTCAGAATGATAAATCTATTTGCTGGTAGGGAGAGGGTAACATAGCAACTCTTGTGTACTCTGGTTTAAAAAAAAAAACCCGATGTATTAAAAAGTTGACTCTCTTTATGTTTCGCTGGGTGATTCAGGCTGGCTGGGTGTGGCAGCTAGGGAAATTTGATCCACCAACTATTTACATAAACCAAAAAGTGTTTGTCTAAGCACTGGGAAACAAGGGCCTAGCTGGATAAAGTGCTGTAAAGAATTCTTTTTGCGGAACGATCCCCATTTGCCATCAGGAAGGCAGCTGCATGGCTATATAGCAAGATATGCATGTGTGAGGACTGGTTGAGCCCTTTACTACAGCATGATCTTTCCATCTTCCTCTACTCCCTGGCTGCTGTGTGGCTGGATGGATAGAAAGAGGAGGTGCTGTGCCTACCATCCTCCCCCAGGGGCCTCGTTGTGTACTCCAAGAATAGAAAACACAAATACTCAACAAGGTAAAGAAAGCAATCACTTGTAAAAGTTGCTTCCCTTTCTGTAGAATGTTTACAAGGCCAACTGCAGAAATTTCGTAATTACATAATTAACTATTCTGCCTGTCAAGTGGGCCTAGTCTCAGCTAATACTAGCCATGGAAAGCTCTAATACGTAAATTAACTGACAGAAAGGCATTCAGACTTTAACATTAGGTGCTGATTTCAGAACTGATAAATTGCTTTGATCCATTGAGTCATGCCTTGTTGTCTTTCCAAATGAATGTGAGTACCTCGTGGATGTGAGTCACCCCAAGAGATGGGGCCAGCCCGGCCTTGCTCTTGTCCATGTACAAGATGAGCAGACACATACATAACTGCCACGCTGGAGTGGTCTACCACTTATGAGTTACTGAGTCTCATGATACTGCCACGTGGTAGAGAAGTTCTTTTGGTTCCACTATATAGCAACAGAGTGGGGGATTACACAGCTTCAGCCTCACATTTTGAGACATGAAACAGCAAACTCCTGAAATTAATGGGAGCAGGGATACCTGAGCCCGGTGTGGATACCCATCTTATATTGATTTCATCAGGAGTTCGATGTCCAAGATCATAAAGAAAGACTTGGATGGAGAGCAGAATTGATCCCAGACAAGTATCCTAGGCAGTAACACCTCTTGCTTTAGATGGAATTGAGTTTTCAGTTGTCATTTGTTGTTTTAAAAGTTTTACATTCTACTGGACAAGTGTTTATGCTGTTGAGTTTATGCTTGCTGCAGATGAATTTAGTGCATTTGCAAGGAGTTCAGTGTAGAAGTTTATTTCTGAAGTTCCTGGTACAGGAAAGAGAACCTGGCAGCAAGCACAGAAGCTTTTCATATTCACCTTGCACATGGAAATCAGCTCCTCCTCAGCACTCACCTGCTCTTTGACTTGTATTTTTGGGTGAGTGGGAACAAGACTAAAGATGGTTATTCACAGTGAAAACGGGTTATTTTTAGCAAGGGAGGATCCATGTCTGCAAGTCAGAGTAGTGATGTAGGTGCTTCAGGTCTTCTGCTGTGACTGTAATGGTAGATCTTAGGCTGTCATGTCTCACGGAATGGCTCATGTCTCTACTTTGTGTTTGCCCTCCAAAGCAGACACAGAGCAAGGGCAAATCTAACCATACAGCTTTGCTGTGAGAGGCTTCTCCTCATTAATGGGTTATTATGTTCAGATGTCTTAAAGAAATACTTTAAAGGTACTGATGGGGCAGAGACCTGCATGTGCAGGGCCCGGTATGAAAGGTCAGTGTGCTCAGTGCAGCCGAACATGACTTCCCACAGGTGAGTCTGGGAAAGGATAGAGCACATTTTCCCTAGGACAACTCCATGCATTTTCTATTCCTGATCAAGATCTATTCATTGGGCAAGTGCTGTTTAATCAAGCAGCAGGAAAAGGGTGTGTGCTGTCTTCAGAAGTACAAAGAAATCTCATTCAAAGACAGTCCCGTTCTTAAAAGGCTGGTGTTTAAATTAGACCTGCCCAGACAGGTCTGACATGTTTCGTGTGACCCCCTTTTACTGTGGATGTTCCGGTTATAACTATCTTACTGCTTCCATTTAAAATCAAAACACAACTGCCATAGAAAACAGATCAAACCAAGCTCCAAACAGTTGTCAACCCCTGCTGTGAGCAATGTTTCATGCTAAACCACTTCTGAAATGTAGCTACAACCAAAAACGTTAGGAAAGTACATACAAAATCAAAGTCAGCAGAGAAATCGAATTTAAGAGATGATGTACTAATTACCAAGGGCACCATGGGAAAAATAACAGTTTTCTTTCTGTATTTTTCCAGTATTTGGGCTTTGTTATTTTTGATGCAGTTTGAACCTAGATGTGTAAAGACTCAGTGGTTGTCTTTGGCCCTACAAACCAAGTGAAGTGTGTCTTTTTCGACTGTGCTGAAACATTATTTTAACAGGGGAAGCTGTGCACCATCTTTGGTGATCAGAGTTGTGTCCTTGGCTTCTCAAGATGTGCAGCCTTTCATTTCTAGTATAAGGGCAGACCCCCCTGGTAGCTAGTCCCACCTGTACAGTTTTTTTCCCTGGAAAAACTCATGCTAGGTTACACTCTGTCTTTTTCAATCTGCAGGCAGAGGTAGCTGATGATTAGCACGGGTCCTGCCGTGAGTCATGTGTGGAGAATGAGAGATCCATCTGCACACAGATGGATGCATGCTGGGAGAGGTGTGCTCAAGCTGAGGCTCCCTAGAAGACACTCCCAGGCTGTGTAAGGTCCAATCCTTGAGAGTTTGCCAGTCCAGCACTCCCTAGTTTTACCTGGGATTCACTGTTTCACTCCAGTGCTGCAACGAAAAGGCATTCGTGGCATGGTGATGCTGCTGGGGCTTCCTTCTGGAGGCAGCCTAGCAAAGCTTAAGGCTTATCTTTCAGTTGAGGAAGTCTAGGAAAGTGTAATATACGCAAAAGCACCTTACCTATACTGACAAAGCATGAGAGAAAAGGTGAATTTCCTTTTGATTGCATGTGTAAGGAGGGATAGGGCAGAAATACAGATGTGTCATGCTTTACAGTGAAACATCGTGGGTTGATGTAACAAAATAGGAGGCATTACTTTTGGAGCAGTCCTCTTAGATTGTTTCTGAAGAAATTGGGGACTACTTCAAAACAGCAATCTCTTGCAGGCAGGAAATGGTAGATCCTGCTTTACTGTTTAAGAAGGTAGGGAGCTTTTCCTCAACTGCTGAAGGGAATGAAACCTGATGGGATGAACGCTGGGTGAAATGACAGGGGTTTAGTCTTCACACTTTCCTCTGTTCTTTAAAAACTAACCAACAAACAGAAATCACTGTCTGCTGCCTGTGGGTACTGTAGGGTGCTCGTAAACTCCCGTATTTACAAAAGGTAGTCTGGGTTTACATCTAGAGACTTCAGTACGGAGCCATGCTGGAGGAGGTCACAGATTTATCTTTCCTTACTTACGTGAACTTGATGTTGAAATCTTTTGTCGAGCGTAGAAATCGTTGCCGTGTGGTTAGATCTTTCTAGATTGATGCATTGCATTTGCACTGTGGTCCATGTGCGTGAGTCTACGGACACATGATTGCTGGGGAATCTTTGTAATCGTTCTTAATTTGTGCCTGTCCTTGCCAGCTTTGAGAGCTAGGAAGGAGCAGGGAGGTCTGCAGGGCAGGTGGAGCTTTCTGGAGCTGTGCTGGCTCTGGCAGGAACACCAAAAGAAGGCATTTAGGAAGAATTGCTTAGTCTACAGTAATTTGAAGTTTTGCCATTATAACTTCCTCCATTTAATCCTCTTCAGAACCTGTATTTGAAGTAGATTGGGCCCGAGACAAGGCAGTTTCTGTGGCTACTTTAACTTGCTTGCTGTTAAAAGAGGCACTTTGGTGCATGAAGTACTTCGGTGTGGATAAAAATGTCACGTCTGTTTGACATCCTCAGCTAGCAAAAGCCTTTACTGTAAACACTGCATTACTCACAGGACCATGTTGATTCTTAATGGATTTTGGTAAACTGATGCATAGCATTTCTTCCCCAAGCTCACGTGATTGGAGCTGGGGTCCTGCAGTCAGACCTTGGTCAGATCAGAGACTTTTGAAGCCAGCAGTGGTACTGCTCGGAGATCCAACTTGACTCCAAGAACTAAGCTACACCTTGGTACAATTCCTTAATTGCTGCAATTTGTGTGTGTGTGTGAATGTAGATTTTTATTTGGCCATCTTTAATGATTTGTAAAAGATGGAAAGGGACTGCAGCATAGCACAGCTCGGGGGTGGGGGAGGAGGGGGTGGTTGTTTGG
>VXAB01008908.1:317526-404201 GCA_013399175.1 Odontophorus gujanensis | reverse complement strand
GGGTGGTTGTTTGGTGGGTGGGGGTCCCAGCTGTGAAGTGCAGCAATACCTCCTCCTTACTCAGACATCTGAGGCCGTTGGTGGCTTTCCACTGTAGTACTGCTGATAGCAGCAGAGGCTGTGGATCTTCCAGAGAAAAGATGTGAAAAGAGCTGATTATACCTCCGTGGGGAATCTAAGACATTGCATAAATGTTATACAAGACTGCAAGCCTTTGCAAAGCATGAATGACTTCCTTGGTGCAGTAGAATGGCTAGTAGTTGTTTTTGTGTTGCCTAAAAATGTGTTAAGAATGTTTCTTGATGCTAAGACTTGTTCATTTCTGAGGGAGCTGTAAAGCAGATACATTTACAAGTATGAGTAATGGAATACAGCAAATTTCCGCACAATGCAGACAGTCCTTTCATGTTACATCATTCAAAGCAGTGTATTCACATGGGGATGCATTCACGCAAAACTGTGGCCAGAAGACCAGGCTCCTCCGCTTGGCTCTGCTTTTAAAGCAGGAAACTTTTGGTTAAGATCTGTGGGTATCTTTCACACAACGCATCAAAGGGCTGAGAAGTTGAGGATAATCATTCCCACACTTGAATCTACGTGGGCCAAACTGCAAGCCCTTCTGTGACTGCAGTTGAAGCATTATCCCCTCTGTTTGCTTTCGAACCAATATAGACAGTTCAGCAGAGGCAGGTCTGAGATTACTGAGCTATCAAGCCAAGAGAACTCTGACATCTTACAGTCTGTAAAAATAAATGTAGTAGAGAAGTGTGTTAAGCACTAAATTAATTTCCACTAGATAAATCTCTTTGAACCATAGAAAAGACAGCATTCCTTTGTAACAGATTTCCAGTAGCCACCGACGCAGCTATCTGGCTTTGCTGTCTGCACGTAGAAGTGAAACCCAGGGATTGATCACTGAACTACATGTCATGAAGTCAGACTTTGCTGTGTTAAATCTTTATATGGAGATGGAAGAGAAAAAAATGCACATTTCAAGGCTTCTTACACCATTGGTTTTCATTTTTATTTGCAGTTGTAGTGCAGTTTTCAGTCAGGTGTTCTGAAATGCTACTGAATCTCTTTAATGCGTGAAGAACTATCTTTGGTGATTATAGTTTTTAGATACCACATGGCACCGTGTGAATATACAAAGATCTGGCACCATAAAGGAATGCATAAATAGACATAAGGCTTAGTTATCCATGCAAGCACCTAGGTGTAGGCCCAGCTTGTGCACGATGTGTAGGCAGTGGTGAACGTGACTGAAAACTCAGCCCTGTGCCTATCTCTGCCCTGTTTGCTTGCAAGGTGTCTCCATCCTGACATGCAGCAATCTCTGCATTCCTGTCTGACCTGAAGTGGGAGAGAATTTAATTAGGAAAACTTCATGCTAATGCTAAACTGTCCCGCCTCAACACTTGGGTGCTGAGAGTGAGCTTCAGCTTTGCTGGATTCTAGGTAGAACACAGCAAGACTACAGAAAGTATGCTTGGAGAAAAGCTGATCTCTGTCCTGTCCCACTGAGAATGAAAGGGTTAGTGACAAGCAGAGGCTTTTGGTGCTGAGCAGGGACAGACTGACCCACCAGACCTGCAGCAGCTCGGCAGCGCTGGCTGCCAGACCCCACTGAGTGCCAAGCAAGAAGCCAGCAATGCAACCAGATGCCACTGCTGGCAACAGCACGGATAAAAAAGATCCAGACTTCTGGCACTTGGGCCTTGCATCTGCTGGGCTTTTCCCCCATAGATGGCCCTGCACACTGCCCCAGATAAGGGAACGTGTAGAGGAAGCGGCCAAGGGGAAGAAGCCCCATATGGCCAGGAAAGGGGGGCTGCATGGGGCACCTGAAGCAGCTCTCACTTGTTGGGTTTCCTTTCCAACCTAGCAGAGTTCAGGGGTTCCTGGTTTTACACTCCTTTAGTTTAATTTTTGAAAGCATAATTGTTTGGGGAAATTAAGCATTTCAGTGATATGATTTTGAATTGTTCACTGCTTCCCTGACATCTGGGTCCCATCTTGCTTAAACGTTCCCAGCCATCTGGGGCGGTCAGCCCCTACTTGCCAATGCCGACTGATAGGGCTGCCCATCCCCTAACAGGAACTGCAAGTCGTGCCAATCCAGTTGGCAATCCATCCCTTAGCAAACAATTAATGTTTACGTATTTTTTTAGAGGTGCTGATGGTTTCCAGGGATAGAGAGTGTGGCCAAAATTCCTTTTCTCAGTGAACTTAATGCGAGCTTCATCTAAATACACTTGATCCAGTGACAGAAAGTGAATTGCCTGCATTCAGTTTCATGAATGTAGCTGTGAACAAATGCTCCTTCTCCTTTGCAACAATACAAAGGAGCAGATCACCTGAATTCTGAGCAATTACTGAAGGCTAACAGCAGGCCATGTACTTTAATTTGAATGTTCAGTGTTGGCCCAGCATAAAGCAGGATCTCAATACTGTCTTCCCCTTGCTGAACTAAAGCCCATGCCAACCATTTAAAATAATAGATGCTTGCCCAGACCTTTGGGGATAAGTACTGGTGCACAGGCAGTACACACCCCACACTTCCCTTGTATTTCAGTCTGTCTTTACTGTATTTATTTTAGTGTGCTTCAGACTGGGAGAACTGCTGCTGTAGATAGCAGGTGAATGACCTGCAGAGGAGCTTAGCAGTAGTGTGTCTTCCATCCCATGTAGAAATGGTGGGGCATTATCAGTTATTTCCTTTCTCTCTTCTTGGCATAAGTTTTATGAATAAAAATATAAAGAACACTAATTCTATGCTGAAAATTTACTGGAAGTATCTAACTGAAGAAATGGGATGCCAAAACTCTAACAAAGGGTTTTTTTCCTCCCCTCTGTCTGTTTAATCAGGTGTTTGAGTGTAGAAGGTGTTTTAACAAAAGGTTGTGCCCATGGTGGGGAAAATGCTCGACTGTTTGACTGAAAATCACTCGAAGAGGGAATGCTTTCACAGATCTCATTAGTTCAACTGTTGTAACTTCCAGGAGGGGCTCAGTTCACAGTGGCAAAAACTCAGATGCAAGTTAAAGAAAGTGAATGCCTAAATAGCTTTAGCTTTAGTGTATGTCTCCAAAGGAATCACATGCTCACCCGTTTTTCTCAATAGAAATTATGCATTCCCATATTTACCCCGCCGTATTAACTCCAGTATTGCTTTGCTACTTCTGTTGAACAAACAGGATGTTATCTGTGAGTGCAGGGAGCAAGCACCAGGTCCCAGAGCTCTGACCTGCTGCTGGCTGCCTCTGCACCGTGTCATTTCCCTGTGGTGGGATCAGCTCTGCAGTGGGACCCGGTGCTGTGCAGGATAGTCTGAGCCTGCAGCCTCAGCCTGTGTCTCTCGCCAAGCTGTAACGTACGTCTGGTTTTGCTGAGTGAGTCGCACGGTTTTGTTTTGCCATGTTCAGACGACACCTCCTGCTCTTAGTGAAAGCACGCTGGAATCGCCTGGCAGCGTAACCCAACAACAAAAGAGTGCTGCTGACAGCTGACAGATCTGACAGGTGCATTTTAAACTGGGTTCAGTTTTGTCATCATGCATATAAAGGAGCACTGACAGTGGAAAAATGAGTAGATTTTTTTTCTTTTAAAGGTGATTTTGTAACTTTGCCAAACAGCTTGGTTAAGCACTCCAAACCCTGCGATCTTCCAGAGTGATTCAAACACAGATCTGTTTGCTTTGCGATGGCACTTAAATATTTCATTCTCTAGCAGAGTTTGCCCAGATCATAGTGCAGCTGGTGGGCGAGGGTAGCCCGTTCTGGTTGGAGGACAGCAGCATGGCTCTGCCCTTCCTCAGTGCTTTGAGCACTTCTGTTCCATCCCTGTGATTTCTCACCAGAAGTCGCCCTGAGTGATTCAGTGATCTTTGTCCCTGTGCAGGTCACTACTGCTCAGCCATAATTAAGCCAAACTCTCCTGTTAGCCTTCTGCAGGCTCTGAGGCTTCATGTTTGTGCTTTGGAAGGAAAGCAGGAAACTCAGAGCCCATTTAAAACCATTTGTTCTGTTCTGTTCTGTTCCTTTTGCCATAGTTTCTGCGCTCAGAGGCTTCAGAGCAAGCACAGGTGGTTGGTCACAGGAGGGAAATGCCCCAACTCTAAAGGATTCACATATTTTGTGTCCAGAATCCATTTTCGATAGTTTGGAAAGATTTGGTCTGTGAGGAGATCTTGCAAGGACTTTAAGGTCTCACGATTGACCAAGACACAGACAGCACATTGAGAAACCATCATTAAAATGTGTATGTGGAATAAAGCACAAGTGGAAGAAGGCTGACTGAGGGATTTCCTTCATAGCTCAGAGGGGTGGGTACATCTAGAACACACAGTGACTGCAGAATGGTCTGGCTGCTGAGTGCCTCGTGTACTGAGAAAACATTACAACAGTTCTGGAACAAACAGTGTCGCATAAGCTTGACAATTACTTGATAGATTGATTTCTATGCCTCCTGCAATCACATGTACAAGTCCAGGATCAGTAAGGATCCTAAATTTCCTGATGTTTATGTATTTGTATTAAGAGCAGTAGCATCAGAGTGTAGCTTTGATGATCATTTTAGGGTGATCTTTCGAAGGATGCTTCTCTCCTTGAAGTTACAGCCCTCCATGTTCTGGGTGTGGAATAGGGATTTTATATAGATACAAAAATATATAACATATATGTAATACTCCCCCTTCTTCTTTTTTCCCCTAAATGTATCCTCTGAGCATGCAAACTAGTTAGTTAGATTCTTGAGGCAGGGACCATATTTTTGTTTAGAAAATTACCTCTAGCCCTTTGTAACATTGGCTTCATGTTTAAAGAAGTCTCCGTGTATATTTTTACATGCACAATTCACATCTGCAGACAGGCCTAACTAGAGTTTGGACTTGACTTTCTTCTTGAAAAAATCTGACTCTCAAATGCATTCTTTTCTTGGGAAGCTTGGGAATAATGATTTTTTAAAATGACTTGCATGTCAGACCACCCTTCACTTCTAGTACTGAAAGGATGTGACAGTCCATGGATGGCTGTGGAATAAGTGATGTCTTGGTCGCAGCCCAACACAGATTTCAGGCGCAGCACTTCTGCCTCCCTTGCCAACCTCTGAGGCTAAAAGTCTGCCTCTGTCCCAGCATCTCATCTGCTTTCTCACTTGGACTCCAACAAAGGTCAAGTCTTGACTTTACAGGTCAGTGCAATGAGTGGCAACAAACTAAAGAGTGATGGCAAAAGTGTCAAAAGAAGATGCCTTGGTATTTGTGTCTTCTGGACAATACCCAGATGAGAGTTTTGGGTTTGTCCTTGGTGCTGTCTGCACCAGGTCTCTTTTCCTCCCTGCTTACTGCCTTAGGAGGCACTGGGCACTTTTGCACTCATGAACTTCTCTGGAGCTGACCTCCAGTTGCTCACCCAGTCTTCCCTTGACTAAAATCCAACCCTGTGGAGCAGCAGAGACCTGTGTAACAGGGGGCTGCAGGTAAAGAGGTTTATTACAAAATGGGATGTGGTATTTTATGACCTAGGCATAAGCTTCAGGCTTGCTTTACAAAAGCTTTGTGTTGTTATTTTACAGTGATTTCCATTTGCTTAAAATCCTCCTACTTAGACCTCCAAACACGTACAAATGTGTGTGCTTCCTAAAAAAAAATTATACTCACTCTGTCAACATATGAAATTCTCATTTCTATATTTTTAAACTCAGTAAAACATAAAAGCAGCATAAAACACAGACAAGCACTCTGTCTGAGCCTGGAAATGCCTGCAGACACTATGACACCTTTCATTCTGCTTTCCCAGAGCTCAGAAAGCTGAGGCAGAGTCTGGCTGAAAGTCCCATGCAGGAGTTTCATGTGACAGAATTGTCTGTGGTGTTTTAAACTGAAGAAGACCTTTTGAAAAACAAAACAAAACAAAACAGGACCAAAAAAAAAAGAAAGCCTACCTCAAACCAGCAAAGATATGAGGGAACATACCCAACATTTAAAGTGTTTTATGCAAAGGCACGTTACAAAGTCATGGATAAGAAAGTATAATGTGTTTCTGGTGTTTTCCTGGGGAGTAGTTCTGAAGCTTTAGTGCTTTTTTCAGGCTTTGCATGTTTGGAAGCACGGAAATGTCAAGTAAGTAGAGAGGAAAAAGATCAGGTGTGGTGTGAGATGTAAGGAAATGGCCAAGATGGCAGAGTGTTGCCATATTCTTCTATCCAGAAGATTATTTCTCCCAAAAATAAGAGGGAGAGGGAAGGAGGTGTTGAAAAGCACCACGTGATGGTTGTTGCATTCAGTCAAGCAACAAATGGGGGCTTCCGAGTGGTTTGCTGTTACCCAGCTTTGGCATTAGAGATTAGGCATGCCTGGTGTTTAGCAGCACGTGGTTGACACTGGAGGCCATGGGGTGATGGGCAGCACTAGCAGGAGTACGGGAAATGCTGGAGGGAAAAGTAAATCACAAATCTTGGTCCTTGTATCTATTTATCTACTGGTTGTGTGCCTGAGTTCTCAGCGTAGTGATAGGGAAAATGGGAGTTACGAGAGGATTTTCCCCTATGATATGTGAAGAACTTTGAGACAAAGAGAAGTTCAAGTGGCAAGGAGAAGGGAAGGACACCAGGAGTTATGTTTGTCACGTTATAGTTAAACCAATTTCAATTGTGTCATGACCTGATAGCAGAAACCAGTGGTGTCCTGATTTCCCAGGACTTAATTCATATTTTGGTGGAGTTCAGGGAGGACTTATAGGACTAGCAAAGCAGCTCTTTGTAAACCTTCTGAAAAATAAGGCTTACACTGTGTTTTGAGTCACAACACCTATACACTGGATCCAAATTTCAGATATGCCATTAATTACTCATCAATTCTAGCAGTAAGGCAGACTGTGGTGACCTCCTAGAGCCTAGCACAGGGGCAAGATGTTTTGGAAATTATTTAGCTGCACTGGAGGTTCTGGAAAAGGAATCGGGTGCTTAATGAAACCTTTTTCCCCCAGTAAAATGTTTATATACTGAAATTCGAAGTGAGTCTAAAATTTGCTCTGGGTGAGCTGTGTCCATATGGAAAAAGTGCATCTCAGCAGACATGCAGGTTTTCCTCCACCTCTTTTTTTGGGAGTGAGCTTTTGTTGCTCTGAATATCTCTAAAATGAGTAAGCTGTAGGATTTTTTTCTTTTTGTGTAAATTACCTGTGAGCGCGTAATTACCTGGTACAGCAATTACTTTGTTTCTGCACAGAGGTAGCAACTAGATGCAAACGAAGCACTGAAATATTTTGGTATTTGTTTCATGTGCATGAAAATGTGTCACAGTTTCTATGTAAAGGTAAGTGATGATCATCTCATTTCTAGTGAAATGCAAACGAGTTCTGAATGGCATATCTCAAGATCTGAATTCAATTAGGCTCATGTAATGATCTGTCAAGAGGGTATTAGAAGCAAGGTTTTCTTGATATCAAGTCCTTTGTATCTTGTATCAAATGCTTGAACAAAATATTTGTGAATTAGGAATATTATATTAAACAAAGCCTGTCTCAGAGTTGTGAGATTTTCTCTCAAGGGTGCTCCCACAGTTATTACAAAAGAATATTTATCATCCTACCAATGATTCCTTCCCTGCCTAAGGATTAAACAAGGACAGGCTTCAGATTCACCCCGGGCGTGAGTCTGTGCTCGAATGGGATTCTCACTGATCTGGGATACTTCAAACCTCAGTGCTGAACAGTCAGCCTTTCCCTGCATTTTTACAGCAGTTTCCCTAAACCTTCTCTGCTCTTACATCCCAGACAGTGCAGAATGCCGTAGTGATTCCGAAGCTCTGCAAGTCTTGAAATACTTTATGCCATTTGATCCAGATTAAATGGGACAAAGAGACCTCAGCCCTCACTGGTGACACTGGAAGTGGTTAGCTGCTTAGGATTATTCCTTTTTTCCTGAAAATGATGAAATCTCCCCAGAATGAAACAAGGCATCAATATTGGAGAGAATATGCACGTCTGATTCAGTCTAAATTGTTTATCTTTTAAACACCCTTAACCACAGATTAGCTGGCTCTTCTACAGCCAGAAATTAATAGATTCCATTAGTGAGCAGTCAATTACAGGATGATTATTTCCCCCCTGTTTGTGTTTGTGGTGCTTGCCTCATGTCCGCAGGGCAGCGTGGCTGTGCTGATCCCGGTCAGGGCGGCTGTTCCCTTGGAAATGCATCTCTTGCAGTCACCTGTTTAAAAAGCCAAACCCCACAAGCTTCTGTACTGATAAATAGAGGCCTCCATCCCTGCTGAGACCTCTCCATTCTGTGCAAACAGGACCTTTCTCAGTGCCTGCCATCCCCTGGGCTGGTGCTGGTCCCAATAACTCCCACCGCTGCCCTCCTCGGTCTGCTTGCAGCATTCCTCACCCCGCAGCATAGCATCATGTGCCTCTCTTTAGATCTCGAGATAACAGACTATGGCAAAATCGTCCAGTTCTTCCTGTGTGACAGTTCTCTCATAGAGCTTTTCCTGCCTAACTCTGTCTTGTCCAGGCTCAGAGCTCACTGTATTGCAAAGCCCTCAGGCAAAGAAGCTGTGGCTGTTAGGAAGTCTGGGGAGGACACTACTGCCAAGCGCATTGCTCTGACCACAGCAGTTCTTTTTAGGTATCCTCCACTGCTTTCCTGTGCTGCATCCCTTATTTAACTCTCACCTTACGTTGTCTCCATTTGTCACTTCTTATGATGTACACTTTTTAGAGGAAAGAGTATGTTTTTTCACTTATAAAGCATCCAACCCAGTGAAGTGTAGTTCATTAAATGGGACTAAATGAGCTCTGGAAGTACAGATAGTAATAGGGAGAATTGCATTCATTCTGGGTTTGCAAATTAAAGTTTTCCTTTCCCTACATAGCATATGAGATATATCAGCACAAAATTGCTGTGTAATTAGATATAGAGAATATTTTGTCTATTATGAAGTGTCCTAGACAGGAACAGGAAGTATTAGTCTGTTCCCCTAAACCAAAGTTATTGCAGTCCTTTAATCCCTCCTTAATTATTTCCTAAATGAAATTCATAAAAGCTGTGGGAGGAGAAAAAAAAAGATGGCATTGATTTTATTCCTTCCTTTTTTTCCCCCATTCTTTGAAAGGTCTGCTATTGAACATGTAAATGAGAAGACAGCAGAAAATCGTTTCATACAGATGAAATGATAGGTAGCAGATAGACTGGTGGCTCTAAGAAGCTGTGCTTTGGGTTGTTCACTGCAGCAGCTCAGCATTGCTCGATAGCTGAATTGTGCTGCGTTGGCCCAACTGTGCCCTGGGAACCTGAAGGGAATGAT
Source organism: Odontophorus gujanensis (assembly GCA_013399175.1). NCBI lineage: Eukaryota > Metazoa > Chordata > Aves > Galliformes > Odontophoridae > Odontophorus > Odontophorus gujanensis. Next base: position 394,891 of record VXAB01008908.1, on the reverse strand, counting down.
GCAAAACTGGGGGCAATGCAGGTGAGGGAAGGGTTTCTTGAAGGCTCCCAGCCTCATTCTCCAGTGCAAACTGGTCCAACGGGAGGAATGGATGCTTTAAAACACCCCATTTCTGGGAGGACTAATCCCCTGGAGCACCTGCTTGTAGCAGTGGCTTTGAAGAATGCTTTGCAAGCTTTGAGCACAATCTTATTTCTGTTCAAACTTCAGGTTCTCAAACCAGATTGGTTGTTTGGTGGCAGTCTTTAAAAGAAATGATTTATAAACACAAACTGTAACTAAATTTTGAAGGAAACTGGATCTCCAGACGTCAATGGCATGATTAGAAACCCCGTGGGGAGTGCATGCATAAAAGTTTCTTTTAATTCTCTGCTTTTCAAGCATTTAATAGCTTGACAGCAACGTTTTAATAACAGCAGACTAGGCCCAGTTTTGGCATGCACCGCATACGGAAACAGCTCCTGGAAGCTGTCCACGGAGCAGTGAATTCCGTTTCCGCAGGCTAGAGCTCATGTGGAGATAGAGCTGTGAGATAGAGCCCTTTGAATTCGGGACGCCCTTCCAGCGCTCAGCGCTTGGGAACGCTGCGTGTGCTTCGTACACCGCGGTGCCGGCCCTCGGCAGGGGGTTGTGCTGAATTAATTTTTCAGTGCACGCTTTCTTACCCAGCTGACTTCTCTGAGTAGTGCTGAGAAGTCTTTTAGCAGTGCAGGTTCAGTTCTGGAATGGTAGGTGGCGTTCCCTGGGCCTCCATCGGTGACAGGGCAGGATGGGGACCACGGATGGAGACCCTTTGAATGGTGCTCCTGAACACAGAGCTCCTGGCAATAGTTACTGCTTTTCCTTTTTTTTTTAATTATAAATTGGACCTTTCTGAAGCTTAGCTTCAACCTTTAGAAGGTTTCTTTAAAATTAATAACTAAAAACAAGCTGTATTGAAAAGGGCTCAGAACTCCCACTAATAGCATATCTGTGATTCTGCTGTGCCTTGTACCCACACGTACAGCTCCAATAGAAAAATATGGGCATGCTTATGATTATACTGATTGCTACTGAAACAGTATGTACCAATAAATAGTTTATTCAAGGAGACAGAAAATTAGGGATTCCTAGGCTTGTTAAAATCGTACTACTGCTTGGAACCTTGCTTACAATTAGAATCAGTCTTTCCTATGAACTGAGATGGAGGTTGAGGCCAAACTGAGCATTCTCATAATGTTTTGCCCCTTCCTTTGGTGGTGGTTTATCTTTGCCATTTCTCTGCAAGGCACTGATTTTTCTGAAATAGAAAATAGTGGAAGCTGATTTTTAAATATATTTTTGTACTGGAGCTTTTTATTATTATTATTGGTTTATGTAATTTTTTTTTTTTAAGGAAATGTCCATGGCTTTTTAGCCTTTATAAGTTCAAAAATCTAGATCAATTTTGATCTTGCTATATCCTTTTTAAAGAGGTGGACAAAGGCACTATTTGCTAAGAAATGTGACAAGATCACTGCAGTGGGTGTTGGATTTGTAACCTATTTCCCAGCATTGCACCTCTTGTCTTCTGTAAAATACAAAAGAAAGAAATGACTCTCATTCATTGTGTTTATATCTTAGCAGAAATTGTGAATGACTTTCTCAGATTTATCTGCTGACCTTGTTAAATACATGTGGGCTCTTGCAGGGAAGTGTCCTAAATATAGAAGTGAACTGCAAATGTTTGACCAAATGGTCTTACATTGGCTGGGAAATGGTGCTCATGCAGGATGCACACACGTGCTGGAAGGCAGGTTAATCTACCTGTCATTTAGGCCTATTAGCTCCTAATGTGAAGCAGTACTAGCAACCAGAAATATCCAAGATGTTTCTTAATCAATTCAAGCTTGGTCTGACCTATTCCATGGCAGCAGTTGTGTACTTTAATTTTGGTGTGTATGGGTTTTTCCTTTTGGCTCCTTTCCTGCTGCCTGAGCCCTGGCTGCAGCTCATCTGCTTCCCAAGGCAGCTCTGGCTCAGGGCAGCAGCAGCTGCTGCAGGCGATGTCGCACCCTGGCAGCAAATGGGCTCCAGCTCCAGGGGACTTGCATGGCATTCCCTCAGCATGCTCAGTCATCAGATCAGGCCTCATAAAAAAATAAAAATAATAAAAATCAAAGCAGCTTCAGAGAGAACGACACCATCCCTGTGACCTTGTGGTGCTTCTCAAAGCAGGTAAAGCAAATTTTTGGGTAAACTTTAGAAATGATGAACATCCTGCACAGTAAACTGCCAGGCAGAAGTAAGAGGCTCCTTCATTGAGGTTAGATGTTTTCTGAGCTGAATTTTAAGGAGCGTATTCCCCCTTTGGTTCCTGTATTTCTGAATAACAGAGCCTACAGATCCTCTGAAGCCTTATGCAAGTAAGCAGACGCATTATTTTCAATATTAAGAAATTTCAAAGGTGCAGTCATTTATATGTGTGCTTATTTTTAAACATGAATAATCTCATTGCCATCAAATACAGATTTTTGTTGAAGATTTCTGACTGGACATAGAAATCTATTAGAAGCATATGCTTTGGTAGAAGAGATGATGCTGAAAATGAGGCAGGTGTGGAGGAAACACTTTTCTGTTTTACCTTAAGTAGGACATCAGAAACACTGCTATGAGAACCTAGCTTATTTCTCATGGCATTTTGGCCAAAATAAACCATAAAACCAAAGGCGTATTGAAGTTTAAATCAGTTGAATTAAAGATTTCAAAACTCTGGCCTCAAAATCCATGCGGAAGAAGCTGCATCATTACATCAACTGGCATTCTTGCAAATGAGCTGTGCTTTTGCTCCTAATATCAACATCACTCTCTGAATCAACTGTAAACCCAGTCGCTCTGCTCCATGCACAGAACACCCACCAGCATTGGTGGCAGCTCCAGGATGGGGCCATCCTGGTCCTCAGGGCAAGAGCTGGAAATGCAGGGAGGTTCGGAGCCACTGTCCTCACTGCTGAGCAGGTGCTGAGGGGAGCTGCCCTGCTGTGCCCCACATGCAGTGTTGGCCTCTGGGACCATGGGCTGCTGCTTAGCCATGGATTTCCTCTGTCAGATGATGACACTGAATGGGAGTTGCCCAAGAGTATTCAGAAGTTGCTAAGTATTTATCTGCTCTAAATACTAGGTTTGGAAGGATTTTTTAAAATTATTTTGGGTAAAAGGATATTGACATCCTTTCAGTAAACTCTTGCATTGCAGTGACGATACCATATGTAAATATACATTTAGGTTTAAAGAAAACAAATTCAAACTCTTCTATTTTGATTTCTCCTGTGAGTAAATGCATTAAATTGCTACTTTGATGGCTGCAAAATTAGATTAGAGATCTTGGTAGCTATCTTTCAGACAAAAGCGTATATAAAAGCAGCCTTTAGCTTTGTGCTTCATTCCTTTTAAGGGAGTGAAAGCCCTCATTTCAGTGTCATGGTGTTTCCTGCAAAAAGAATCCCAACAAAACAAAACCAAATAAACAGATATGATTTGAACAAAACTGATCACTCAACAGCATCTATATGACCCACAGTCTTTATTCTTTGTTACTAGCAAATCTTCCTGAGTTCTGTGGCATTCTGTTTGTTTTACTTCCCTAAAAAATGCACGATGGGAAGAGGTATGTTGATAATAATATGCTGTGAACAGCATGAAGGCATTCAGTGCACAGCATATCATATAATCTATCATTAAGTTTTTCTTCTCTTGCTTTCGCTAATGGCAATGAATCAAATATTTAAATGTGTTTGCTACTCCTATGTGCAGCTATAGGAGTGTGTTGAACAGGAAAGAGACTGTGCAGTACAAAATTAGGCTATAAAACGTATTATGAGCTGGAGACTTAGTAATGGACACAGAGCAAATGAACTCCAAAAATTAACATTAGAATTTGCACTAAAAATGCTCCCTAATTGGCACCTCTTGGGATACGTTCTGAACTCACCCAACGTGATTTTTTCATTTTACTGAAAACAGTCAGTTTGGGCTGACAGCACCTGGGTCATAGTGAATGAGAGATGATGATGTATTTGGCAGCTCTTCTAGTTGAGCACTGACAAGTCTTGTTCTCTAAAGAAAAAAATCAAAACATATCAATCCACATGCTCACTGTACTGAGGAACTTCGTTGTCATATCCTTCAAATTGTTTTAATGTTTCAGCACTGCAGAATTGAATGCATAACAGAAGGAGACAACTATATGCAGTTTCACTTTGTTGAAAAAACTACATAAGGAAAGCAGAACACAACTAGCAGAGTCCTGATAAGGTCATGTCAAACAGATTAATAGGAGGTGGAAAACAAAAGCTTAAAAATCATTCTCTTATGATACTTGTCCTTTGGGATGGAGAGCTTGTTGGGCCAGACAATCCAGTCCTTCACCGACTCACGGCCTTCTGTGTCCCCAGGATCCTCAGTTCTTTGCTAATCCTTTTCTGGGGCATTTGTGTGTGTGCTGACCTGGTCTGCCGTGCAGACCTCATTAGAGTTGTTCACTGACTCCGATCCAAAAAACCACCTCCTGCCTCCTCTTCCAGATGGGAGAAAGACAAGACGAGAAAAATGTCACATTATGTTGGAATGCAGAATGTCTGGGCTTCCAGCGTGAGCTCAAAGTGTGCACCATTACCAGCGACTCTGCAGAGGCTTTAGCAGCTGGAAACCTGCCTCATCTCTGGCTGGATGTGCTGAGACGTCAGATGACCTCAGGCTCATTCCTGGTGGTGGCTTTTGCATCACAGTGCTGTGATGCTGCTTAGCTGCTCATTGCCGCAGCCTCAGATGGACTTTGTATGATGCTGTCACAGAGTGACTCAGTCCCATGAGTGGTAGAGCAAGGATGCACAGGAGGGAATCTTGCCCTTCCTGTTGGGATCCTACTTGGGGGATACATGCTGATGACATGTAAGGATTCTGTTTTCTATTATTTACTTTTCTGGGGGAACAGCAAGGCCACTGGTGCTCTCAGTGCTGGTCTGTCTGCACTGGCATCATGCAGCACGTGCTAGAAGCCGGCCCTGAAAGGTGGGGCCAAGTGCTGCTGATCTGAGCAGTTCTGGTTACTGGATGGGATCACCCAGTGACTGTACAGGAATTTTGTATTTTTTGTGCAACAGAACTCACAATTGTATTTGTGAATATTTTAAATCTGTTAAGAGTGAAGGAAAACAGTTTTGAACACAAATACGTGACATTGTTCCCACTTTCAAGTACAGAGCTCCAAATCTTCTACCACAAAAGGCATTCATTGATACAATTAAACTTTATAGAAAGACTTAATTAAATAATGGAAAAGGTAGAAGAGAGAAGTTTTGCCTGACTTCTGCCTCTGCTGTTTATTGTAAATCAGGTAAACTGAGAATCAAGAGGAAAACGAGGACACACGACTAAATGAGAGTCTGTTCTGACATACGAACTCATGATCTTCAGTCCTTTCATTTGATTAAATTGCCCAAGGATTGCTCAGAAGTATAGGAGAATTTTTAGGGATCGAACATGTTTTTTCAGCACTGAAAATCAACTAGTCAATAGGTTTGTGTTGAAGCATAGCCTTGTTTGCTCCCCGTAACCTGTTGCTTAGATGTACAGAATGTCCTGAGGCAAAGTCTTCTCATCCTTTTGTAAGTGGAATCTGCTTAATTATTCACCTTAGAGCAAAGATGTTACAATTATAGCCTTCCCTTTGTGTAAGTAACCATGCATCTCTTTGACTGTTATTTAACTGTTTAAGAATTAAAATATCTGCGTATAAATCTGACACCTTTATTCATCTGAATTCATGGGCTTGCATTGCTTAGCTGAGAAGCGGTGATTTTATCTGATAACTGCTGTTTTAAAGATCACATAGGGTGAATCTAAAATTCTGATTAAAGGAGTGTGGGAAAGCATCTATGCATTTGTTTTCTCAAAGGATTTCTGCGGGCTTGAGATCTGGAGCTCTCATTTTCTTCCATAATGATTTGCAATGATCTCCCTTCTATTCTCAATGGTACGTGTGAACACAGGTGCTGCTTCTAACAGTTCCCGGCCCTGAAAGCTTCCTGCCAGTTCCTCTACATTTCCTAGGCCTTTCCCTTCCAGCAAAAAAGGAACCGAGCGTGCTTCCCGTTGGCTGTGGCATATGTTTGTCCACGTAGGGAGGGGACACTGCAGAGATCCTGGATCCACAGAGCTGTGAGCAGTCCCCATTGAGTAACTCAGTGGTAAAAATTGTTGCTGTGTTTGTAGCAGGCTGAGCTTTTGGCAGGCAGTGATTCTGAGTGTGTGGGAGCAAATCAATGAAAACAAAGTTTTGAGCTTTTGCTATAAAAGACGAGCAAGCCTGATAAAGCATTTTAAGTTGGAAACTCTTGAATTAAGTGCTTTTAATGTCGGAGGATTGCAAACACCTCATTTTCTGATTTTAATTGGGACAGCAGTTTTCAGGCAATGCCAACTACCGTCTGAGACTGCAGGAAATGAGGACTCGGCACCTTGGGAGGACCCGGCCCTGATCAAACAGTGCTGGCTTCATTGAAATCATTCTCTGTGCTCATGACATCATGCCATGCTTTTCAATCTCAAGGTTGTTTTCTTTGCTTAGTATAAAGGTCATGTTAGGATTAAAAACAATGAATAGCTCACAGTGTGACTAGTGACCCTGTAGGAGAAATGGTAGCGTGGCTTACAGAAAAATATACTTGTGCTAAGTGAAGTGCTGTGTTCAAGAAGTGGAATTTTCTAATTGCATAGTCATTTTGAGAAGGAATGTGCCTGTTAGAAGCAGACCAGGTGTGCACTTGTGATGGGAGTTTGAAATGCTGTGTAATTACACACCTTGCATAATACAGTTTACAATAGCTGTACAATTGATGCAGCAAGACGTAAATACAACAAGTTGGTGTCTGAAAGGACACCTGTAATCTAGCCTGCAGCTGTTACAATTATCTTGGAAGTGCTGTCTTCTGTTAAGATTTATTACTGTGTTAAAGTTGCCACTATTCTGAAACAGAAAAATATTAGAAATACTTTGGACAATGATCTGAATAATGTATTATCAGTGACAAATGAAAGTTACTTGAGGAGCCTCGTGTAGTTCCCTGAGGGGAGAAGCCACAGTACAATCCCCCTTAAGTGTTATTCAATTCAGTAATTACGTGCACGCCTTCAGTACATTGGCTTTGTGCTTTCACATTTGAGAGAACCTGCATAGCATGTGTGTCTGTCCAAAAGATCACCAGGGCTTTCCCACATCACAAAAACAAAACCCATCGGAGTAGATGTAAAAAGAGCAGGAGGAAGAGAAGATTTCTGCCAGATCCCCGGCATAAATGAATGCTGCTTCCAAAGCACTTTGCTCTCAGAGTGTGGAGACTTCTGTTGACAGATGACCAAGAAGGCTTCTCCAGCTTCTTGGAAAGGTGCAGTTCTCACCTTGCTGCTCGCAGCCATTCCTGTCACACGGGGACTGTGCTCAGCAGTGCTGTGATGCAGAAGGATGCAAAACCTCTTGGTCCTGCTGCCACCCCTTGCCTTATTCCCCCAGACTGTGCATCATCTCTGTGATGTCACTGGGCACCCAGCAAAGGTTCTTGCCCCCCCTGCAGCTGAGTGCCACTCCGCCAAGCCACCCCTGGGGCAGACACAGCCCCGGGAGCCGCAGGGCACAGCTGGCCATGACTCAGAGCCGGGTCTCCATGGGCAGTGTGCTGGGATGTGCTTGGACCTGCGTGGGCACGGCCTGCCGGGTGCCCCACTGAGGGGCTGTGCTGGGGCAAGTGCTGGCAGAAGGGCTGGGAGGGCCTGGCCACAGCCTGCTCTGCCTCAGCCTTGCCCGGGCAGGTCACCCGCTGCTCTGAGCTGCTCTGCACCCACAGGTTGAGTGTGTGTGCATACAGGTGTGTGCACAGCCACAAGGGCTCTCTGCAAGGGCAAGTGCTGACCTAGGGCAGCCTTACTGTGCAGCCCATAGATAACTTTTGTGCAATGTCTCGTTCTGGCTAAAAGCGTTGTGCAGGTCTTGTTTCTGCATTAAGCTGTCTTTCTGTCCATTTTCTTTTGTTCCTTTTCTCTCATTGTGCTGAGTTCACTGTGAAATCTGTTCATTTTGGTTCTCTTATTATTTAGGGTATTACGTAATCAAAGAACTTCAGGGTTTGAAAGGGACCTCTGGGGATCAGAGTCCAACCCTTCTAAAGCAGTTGCACAGGAAAGCATCCAGGTGTGTTTTGAGAATCTCCAGAGAAGGAAACTCCACAATCTCTAGGCAGCTGTTCCAATGCTCTGTCATTCTCACAGTGAAAAAGCCTTTCCTCGTGTTGCTGTGTCTCAGTTTGGGCACTCTGCCCCTTGCCCTGTTGCTGACACACCATAGAAAGAGCCCAGTCCCTTCCATTTGACACCTGTCCTTCAGATATTGATAAGATCCCTCCCAGCCTTCTTTCTCCAGACTGAGCATCCCCAGGCCTCTCAGCCTTTCCTCATAAAGGAGGTGCTCCAGCCTCCAGTCATTTTTCTAGACCTATGCTGGACTCTCTCCAGCAGTTGCCTGTCTTTCTTGAACTGGGAATCCCAGAACTGCACACAGTACTCCAGAAGTGGCCTCACCAGGGCAGAGTAGAAGGGAGGGTCACCTCCCTCGACCTGCTGACCACACTCGTTTTAATGCACCCCAGGGTACCATTGGCCTTCTTGGCCACCAGGACACCCAGCTCCTTCTCTGTAGAGCTCTTCCCCAACAGGTCAACCTCTAACCTGTACTGATGTGTGTGGTTATTCAGTCCACACCTGTCCCATGTAGTCATAAATTAGGACATACTAACTATACTAAAAGGGAAATCTATTTGTCTGACTGAGGTGGGAGGTTATTGCTTAGTTTTTCTGATTTATTTGCTTTCCTCTGTGAACAATAGAACAAGCCTTCAGGACAGGAACTTAGATCAAGTACTGCTCACAGCATTATTTCCTTCCCTGGCTCTTTAAACCACCTACCACCTTTCCATGCCTTGAGGTAGGAAACAGAACTATGCTGCTGGTGACCGACGTTCCTTGCGCTGCCACTGCAAACATGCAATTGTCGGTGATGATATAAAGTGTTCACGAAGAAGCAGGCAAATGCCAGAGGGGTGAAGTAATACAAATAAAGGCTCTGTGTGTTAAAGGCAGCGCTGACAGGTAACAGGTGGTTTGTGGGAGAAGAAAAGGCACGTATCCTTGTATGGCACTATCTCTGAAATACAGTGCAGAGGGACGGTAGCCAGTACCAGGTGTCTTCTGTTCTCAGATACAATCAAGACCAACGAGTGACCAGCACTTATTGCTGAAGTATTCAATTCCCTCAAGCTCTGCTGGGTGATTTAGCAGCAGCAGCAGACAGCAAGGCGAGCAGCATGGAGCTGGGCAGACTGGGATAGCTGGCAGGCTTGGGAAATCCAGGTGCCATGAGCTATTGGTTAGGGATGCTTCTGTACCTCCAGGAGCTGATGCTGCTTAGAGCAGGAGATGGTGGTGTTGTCTGGTGGTGGCTCATATCCATCAAAGGGGAAAAAGTTCTTTTTTATTAATGATTTTGAAGGAAGAGTAAAATCTGGTGTGACAAGTTTAGAAAAATGAAGGCACAGAAGAGGCATTCTTTTTGGAGAAGAGCAAAATGCTCACAAGTATTACTGTTTTTTGAAGAGCTTTCTTCACTGTGAAAGCCACAGAGCTCAATCTGTTAAAATTTTCAAAAGCAGAGGTGACCTGATTGCAGTGTGTAAGTGCCTCTAAGGACGAGGTATTGAATATATGTTTCTAATCTAGCAAAGAAAGGCCAGAAGAACCAAAGACTGGAAATGAAGCCAGACAAGTTCACTCCAGAAGTAAAGCATTAAGTATAAGGACATTTATCCTCAAAGATAAAAGAGTACTTAGTGAAATGATTGCTTCTCATCTTGGTCAAAAGAATGTCATTCTAAAGGGAACATTTTACTCAAGCACAAGCGATTGGACTTAAATCAGATTTCAACAGATAAGGGGAATATCTTAAAACCCAAGGGTGGCCCAGTAGGTCAGTGTAGTTATCTGTGGCTTTCCTAAATTGGCTATGGTCTTAAATAAATTATACAGACATGCTGAACTGGAATTGCAGACCCCAGACCCTATGCCTTTGCCTCCCTTGACTCATACATCCTCTGCAAAGACATCTACATTTTGGGGATGGGAAATGAGTCCTATGCCTTTAGTTTACCAAAGATGTCTCACCAGATGTTACACTTTCCTGTACAATGTAAGAGCTCTAAATCCAGCAGTTGTGGCTGGATTCCAGTCCCTTTACATCACGTAGGAGATAATTCGTTCCGCTATGTGTTTTTCTTCTCAGCTGTTCTTTCTCTTTGAAGCCTTTAGCTACTGGATTGGGAAGGTAAATTACAGCTTTTCTCAGCCCTGAATTGTGCCACTCGTTTTGATTTTGGAAATCATATAATTGATTAATTGCAGGATAGCCTACTTTCACGTGGTAAAATAACAGGAACCCCTTTTCACCTAAGCTGCTGTGTGAAAATTGTTGCTATACTTAAGCGTGACCTTTTGGTACTTGCAGTCACTGTCTTGGTGTTGCTGCTTTGGTGCATAGTGGATTTTAAGGCTCACTGTTTCTTTATATAGGTACAGATGGCTGTGCAGGACTGTGCCCAAACAGAATTTGGCCTTTGATGGTTGGTTTGGAATAATAGTGGTGTGCCCACATCAGGGAAATAACCTCGTTAAACCCAGACTGGTGATGTGCAATGTTTTTTAGGCTAGACTTTTTGGCTGTGTTTTGTTTGTTTTATAATATACACAGTCAGATCTCACTTAGTTTTGAAGCATCTGGAATCTTGCAGAGGTAAAAAGTTGGACACTAGAGGGGGAATATGATGGGGGTTTTTGGTCCTGTGTACTGCATGGTTTTAGTGCTCCGTTAACCCTTATTGGCTGCCACTGGCTACTCACAGTTTTGGTCTATGGAGTGGCCAAGTTCTTCATCCATCATACATCTCTGAGGTACCCATAAAAACGCAGGGATGAGAGCTGAACTTTCTGATATTTTAAGAGAGGAAAAACAGGAAAATCTTCCCCTTTTCAGAAGTGAGCTGGAGGGATAAACCCTCTTAGGCTTTCCTGTGGAAGGAAGTGTCCTGTACAGGTCACCTCCATGTGAACACTGGGAGCTCCAGAGTTTTTCTCATCTGCTCAGTGTGAAGATCTATTTCCTGCTAATTAATCTGTATTTGCGATGGACACTTGCAAACAAAAGTGTGGATTTTGTAGACTGCAGTATTGTACTATCCATGTACATTTCTAACGAGCAGCTATGGGCAGATTTATGCCATTCATGCATTTTGTATCGTGCAATTATTTAGATTCTTCTGTCCTAAACATAAACATATTTAGAAGAAATAAACATGCAAATGAATTACTGGTTTGTGTTTGGTTAGCAAACAGAGCAGGAAGTGTGGATGTGCAAATGCCCAGCAGGCTCTGGGGTTAAACCTCCTCCCTATAATTTTTACAATGGGTTCTCAACATCTAGTATAAACAAAACTCAGCAAATTACTCCTTGTGCTGTGCTCAGTTGTCCAATCAGCCTTCCCTGTTATATACATATTGTTTGAACAGTAATTTAGGCAACTGGGAAAGTGCCATGTGAGATGCAGAGGAAGTCTTAACCACCAGGAATTAACTTAAAATGTAAAGCTGTATGGTATACGAGTCACATAACCAGCAGGTTATTATTTTAATTATTTTTAATCAATTCAATAAACTGGCCAAGGCCTGTAAAGGATGGCTAATTTAAGAGTTATAAGAGAAGCTTCTCAAAACGATTCCTGGGAGAGAAATGAAAGTAATAATGAACTAAGAATTTCATCTGTAGTGGAATTTGGTCTGTTCAAAGAGCCAGTGTACTCCTGAGTATTGATCATCTCTCAAAGCAGATGAATACCCTGCTAAGCAAGCTACCCTTGGAAGAGTCTCTCTGCCAGGAGGAGCTTGCTGGAAAAATGCTATGCTGAGTTTTCAGAAGAGACGGAATTGCTGATGTCTCTCAGTGGAGATACTCTTTCCTTATCATTCGTACCTGAATCTCTGGACATGACAATTCTCAAACACAGGTTTCTGGAACTATCCTTGATGAGATTTAGGGCACAGCAGGAATCAGTTTAATATATATTTATTTAACAAGAGGTTTTTGAGAGAAAGAACACGCCAAACATCTGAGATGCCTTCTCTACTATTTTGATGCCCCCTCTACTTGTTTCTCAAGTTGATATTACCATTTTAAGTTGAGATGTCATTATCCGTGTCTGAGGTCAGACACATCTCACAAAGCCTCGAGGGAAGTGTGATGGGCATCAAAATAGGTCTTAGAGGACCTTGTGCAACCCTTGGGTGATTCATTGTGCATCCATGCTTTAACAGGGAGCTTTCTTTGTTCTAAAATTTACATTTTGTTTTCCACATCAGGATTTATTTCTGCTTGAAGAATTCTTCTCCTCATGGTTAAAAAGTCTCTTCCTGCTTGCTGCTGGCTGTGCAATGCCCACTCAATGAGTTTTGATAATTTCTGTTAGGATTAATTAATTAATTGCAAGTGTCTTCAGGCTAAATTGTGTGTTTGCATGTCAGGATGCTGTTCATAATCAACAAAATCACTTACGGGCTTGACATTATGGATGTTATGAAGACTGTGAGAGGAGCCCATTCAATCTATATTAGTCAAAACTTTATTTTCATTATTTATATACCAGTCCCTATTTTATGAATTCTCAGTCATAAACGAAGAGTAAGATGAAATGTTAGGAGGTAAGAACAGAAGCAGGAAGATAATTCCATTAATCAAGCCTATTTGATGAAATTATGTAGTACTTTAATAAGATGACTCCTGGGAGGAATACCCACCCGGCTGGCTGCCCTTTCTAAGGAGCAAAAACATGCTTATACTGTTTTTATTTACCAAGAAAATGACCTGAATCAAAAGCAGAAGAGAGAAGAAATTTGCTAGAGAGATACTTGTGCTTGTTGCTGTCTCTGTAATTTGTCAGTAAAGCCATTAAATTGCAAAATGGAGTTCTGATGAGGACTGCACAGATGCCCCTTTACCTTCCACTGCTGATCACGAGAACTCTTCATTGCATGAGAAATGATTTATTTAAGAGTTCATCAGGACAGATTTGTAACTTACACTTTTCATACTCAGTGATGCGGTTTAAATGTGGTTTAAATGAGGTTCAGACATGGCGTTATTCATGTTTCTGGGTGGATATTTTGGTTGCACAACCTGGCGTGTGTGGAAATCTGGTGTGCAGCAAAAAGGTATCAGCATGTGCGAAAATACAGCGTATGGCTGATGAGACTGGGTAGGTTATCTTTGTTAATATTTAAGGCTTTTGTTAATGTTATCACAATAACAGCAGAACCAAAGCTTTATCTCATTCCAAGCACTTGAGTATGGGCTTTCACGAGCATTATAGAAAGAAACTAGGTGGAAAAAAATGCAGCTGTCATAGAAACTGCATGTATGTCACTGACTAGAATTGGGCGGTTGTGCCTGCAGTTATTTGATTTATATGCATATTTTTCTTTTATATGTGTGGAATTATGGAATGTTGGAGCATATACTTCACTAAATAAAAAGTATGTAAATAGATGCCATAATAAAGTCTACTATTAAAATTCAGGGCTGTGACGGTATTCCTAGATGTTCTCCAGAGATAGGAGAGCTCTGGAATGCAGCGTCAGGGCTTGACCTCCCTCCCGGCTCTCTCAAACTTGTTTTCCAACTGTCAGGGCACAGGCAGGCAGAAATGGGAGTAACAACCTGCTTCCTCACTTACGTGGCATTAAAAGGCTGGAGTGGCATAAAGGACTCAGCAAGAAGAGGATGCTTGCAGTGCAAGCATGGCAGAATGTAGGCAACAAAGCTGCCTCAAACCTGTGTGTTATACACCTGCACATGTTAGATAGGGACATAGGCATGTGGCCATTGGATAGAGATAGCCCTGGTCTAACCAGAGGTGATGTGCAGCTGATGGCTGTACTGGTGCTGGGGCTGATGATGGGCTTGTCCAGAGCAAAGAGGTGTGAAATCACAGTTGGAACTACAGCTGTCCAAAACCAGAGGGTGGAAGTGCTAGCCAAGACAGCCTTTGCCTACCCTGCTTTACAGTGGGCTCCATTCTCTGCAGACTGGGTACAAAACCTTATCAACAGGACTTGTTCTGTGGGGGCATTGTCAGTGGGAGAGGGAGCATCCTTTGAGCATCCCTCGAACAACCTTTGAATTAAGTCATCCTGAGAAACACTGATTTCCTATTAGAATTTTTGGAGCATAGGGTTTTGCTTTCCAGACTCTTTCACTTTTTTACTATAGCCCACAGTTACCTGGGCTCTTCCTCCACACTGGAGGAGTGGAAAGGTGATCTTTCAGTCTGAGCCTGAATCTGATTCACAGTTAGGCTCTCATGCTTTAATCAGTCCCCATTTGCAAAGTCCCATCTTTCACAGGGTTTATTTTGTTGTTGTTGTTGTTCTTGTTTTTTTCTCTTTTTTAATCTTTTCTTCTTCTTTTTCTTCTTTTAATTGTTGGACTTCATCTGGTACAGAGATTTAAACTACAGAAGTAATTTAAAATATTGTGGCATTTCCTTTCTTAATTAATCCCAACTGTTTTCCTTGGTAGTACAGAAAGTATCAGTATTTGATGAGGACATTATGCCTTCATCACTGGGGCAGTGGATTCTTCCTGCCGAGTCTGTAAACAGCAGACAAGCCGCAGAGTTCAGCCTTCATGTTCTGGTTTTCATTAAGCCCAGACTAGAGGAGCACCCAGCTGTGTCTTCCTGTAAGGTCTGTCAGTCTTCCAAAGCTTGTTAACATGCTAATATAAAAGGAAATAGGGCTGACTTCAAGGAATTTACAACTAGTCTTAAACTTCAAAGACTGGAGCTACATCTCTTCAATTCAACAGCAACAACAAAAATCCTATAATAAAAGTTCCCTTAGCCTACAAGAAGCGTTCAGTGCATGCAGATCTGTTAAGCCATAATGCATGATGCCACTTTTTTGTTGTTGTTGTTGCAAGTTGCAACACAAAGCAGTTGTGAAACTTGGTTCTTAGCTGGTAGGTTTGATCAGAGACAAGATAAACTGTCATCCAGCCCACAAATAGAATATCAGGAATGATGCTGTCAATCTCTCCTTCCCTAAACCTGTTTTCTATGTAGATGTGTGCAGCGGATTGGTGAATCGGGTTTGAACAGTAGGCAGCATTCTCAGGTGGTGGAAATTGGATGAACTCTGATGACTTCAAGGGAATTACTCCTGTTTATACCAGCTGAGGATCTGATCCATCTGCAGCATATCTACCTCGTCATCTGTAGGTATTCAGACAAGGTTGGACACATTCAGTCACTTTTCATGGAAAAAGAGAGTGCTTGTGTGCAGGGTGAGGCATCTTTTCCATCTGAAGAGTGACTCACCATTCTCATTTGGTATGGACAAATGGAAGCACAGGAAGGTTTTTATAAATGTATAGTGATACTTCCCCAAGCTCCAGTGATTTGAGGATCAGAGACTTTCTAAATCAGAATTGTTATTGTTTGTATCGTAGAACTTGTTGACTTTTTTTCCCCATCTCCATACTAGAGAGGTCTTCTGTAGCTAAATGGTTGGCATGAGAGAGTAGTTGCAAACACCTCTTTTGCTCCCTGTGCATGCTCTCTGCTCCTCTTGGAGCCTAAAGGAGCTTGCAGGAGCACAGCAGGATGAGGTCACACAGCCCCAGACTCTCAGAGAGGAAGATGCCATTTTTATCATGCGTGGATTGAATCTCTGGGAAAGGAAAAACCCCTCTGAGATTCAATAACATGCCATTATTCTGATGTTGGAAAATATTCCCATTACAGTTATTCTGAAGAATTAAAATGCTTAGAAGTAAAAGTTGTTGCTTAGCTGAGATAATTACATACTGCATCGCTTCAGTAGGGAACCTGGGCAATAAATGTGTCGGATGACACTGCCCTGTGTCATTTGAGGAGATTTCTTCATGGGCTTATTTTTTTATTGAGAGCAAACTCTTTGTGCCAGAGCTCTATGAGAACTGCTCGGCTGACCTCAAAATTAGTCTCGTTGGTCACCCAGAAATATTCAAAGCAACTCGATGCAGATAATGGAAAAGCGAGACAAAGTAGCATATTAAACTCAGCTGTTATTCACACTGTTCGTTCTCTGACAGCTCGTTAAAAATGTTGGTAGAATAGGTGCTACTGTTAGACTTTTGTTATTCGGTGCTAATTAGAACAAACTTACGCAGAATCGAAAGTGGTTTCTAAAGAGAGCTGATTGTTTTAATAGGAATTAATTGAAAATCCAGAGCGCAGCAGTGAGGAAGGCCACGGGGAGCAGTGGCACACGTTTAGATTCACTTACCAGTCTGCAGTACACAGTGCTGCGGGAGCTGCTGGGGTGAGCAGACGGCAGCCCAGTGATGGCTGGGCTGGTGCCAGGAGCGGGCGGGCAGATGGGGCAGGGCTGCTGCTCCCACTACAGTTTTCCTTGGGAGAGATAAAACAGGCCTGAAAGTTAACCGGTCGTGTGTCTGCTCAGCTGCTGTTTCTAGAAATATTGTGTTTGCTGAGTGGCAGCAAGTGGCCGGATTTCCTACATCATGCCCTTTGCTGCTACACAAGACTCCGGATTCTGTCATCTGTTTCCTTGGCTGAGTCCTCCCAGGCGTAGGGATTTCTGTTCCTTCCACTGGCTTGTGTTGGTCTAATGTGGGGCACTGGAAAACTAAAAACCCCCACAAACAAATGAAGAAGTTCTTAATTAAATAAATTACCTCATAGAACATATACTTGGAAGTAAAGCAAGGCGTGTACGACCGTATTCTCAGCAGTGAGCTATAGGCATTTAGGCAATGATGTGCCATTTTTTCCAGCGTTCTTGAAATTCTCGTTTTAAGAGGAAAAATGACAGGAAAGGCTGCATCAGTCCTGTTAAATTTCTAGGAATAGAGCTAAAT
The DNA here is from genome assembly GCA_013399175.1 of Odontophorus gujanensis. Classification (NCBI taxonomy): domain Eukaryota; kingdom Metazoa; phylum Chordata; class Aves; order Galliformes; family Odontophoridae; genus Odontophorus; species Odontophorus gujanensis. The sequence goes on along the minus strand of VXAB01008908.1, from coordinate 377,865 downwards.
ATGATATGGTGTGTATCTATTGCCTTCTGCCAAAAGCACCTCAATTTTGTCAGAGAAAAATGATAGGAGACACTGTGCTATGAGCTGATAAGGTCATATTAAATCAGCTGTCTATTGAGTCTCACATATTTTATATATAGTCATCCCCTGAGGGGCTGTGTGTGTTCAGACCCTTGGACAACTAATAGCACATAGGTGATGGCTGACAAGCACAGCAAATCAGCTAGAAGGGTATCTACGTTTTTTATTTAAAAAAAAAAAGGAGTGCAAAATTTGAAAAAATGCAGGAAGACAGCTTTGAAGGGCCTTTTAATTACTGCACTTATTTTCTATGTTAAGATTAGCTTTTAATATTTTTTCAGCAGTATGAGTTAATGCCCTGTTTTAATCAGTGTCAGAGCACATTTGAGAAACTCAGCCTATGAACCTCAAAAGAGCCATTATTTCTAAAGATTACTGGTGAGGTCTGTTCAAACAGTGGCCAGTGTAGCATGTGGAGTGCATTGTTCATGTGCTGGTGGGTTTTAGAGTCAGAGCACACAAACTAGGTGTGGGACCTCTGTACTGCAGTGCACATACTGTGTGGCTAACCTGCAAAACTCCTGGGTGCTCCAGGCATCCCAGCTGCCCTGAACTTACTGAACATGCACAGCACAAGTGTGATGTATCCTTATGATGTCAGATTTGTTGCACGCTCAGTGTGTGTTTTATACAGGCTGCTCTTGAACTACTGATCAGGAAGACTGAGATTGAAACCCAAAAATACCAGGAAAAAGTTCTCCCCGGATAACGTGTCCAGGCAGATGAAGAGGACATCAGCAAACAAATGCAAACCCGTAACTGATTAGCTTGAGTAAAACAAAACAATTGAACACCACTCAGAATAAAGCAGGATGAACGTTGGTGTTATGGTTATGAGTATGTGTAAGAGTGAAGAACTTTGGACCAAAGCCTTGGACCTTAGGAGTCCATATCCAACCCTGGAGAACTGACACGACTTTAGGAACAACCCCTCTCTGTGTAGGAGTAGTAATGAGGAGCAGCAGGAAAATAGGAAATGAGCGTTAAAAGGGAAACCAAGTTCCATGGTAAACTTATTCAAATTATCATAGAATTTACTTTGGAAAAAAAAAAGTTGCTTAATATAGCCTTGAGAATCTGGCACATTCTTGATGATGTTAATCCATCTGCTGACATTTCATCTTACTCTTATTGGTTTTGCTTCCAGTTTTTTGATACCTCAAGCATTTTAGATGTTATGTTATTGAAGTCATGGGTCTTGTAGAAAACAAATTACTCCATAGAGTTAATTGCATCCATCTCACGTGTTATCTTGTTGAGGTGAACTTCTTATCTATGTTTCATTGTGAAAGGAAAAAATCTTTTATAAGAAGGAAACAAACATACAAAACAGGAGCAGAAGTTGATCACCTCTTGCTGTTTTCCCAAGAGCAAAATTAACAAGATAAACCATAACTTCTGGCCAAGTATGATTTGAACCCCAAATAGACTGTGACCTGGATAGACCCGAGGAAATCTTATACTTCTGTTGAAAAATTTATAAAAATGTTCGTAGCATTGTAGAGCACTGCTTGAGAGGCATTTAGGTGGGCAGCATCCCAATGAAAGATGATGTTAGAACAACTGGGACACGTTAATCATGCTGAAATGCAGAGATAGTGAAGGAGTACCCCTTAGCAAGTTTGACTGGAAACGTCTCCATTTCCCAGCATTTTTTTCCCCTTTTTCCCTCTGTAATCTCTGTGTTAGAAATTGTATAGAATTTCCTGATTTATTGTTCTGTCACAACTCTTTACACGTTCAGAGTTTTGTTGTTGTTTGTTTGCTTGTTTATTTTCTTTATCTTTATTTATTTTCTTTCTTTTCTTTTTTTATTTTAATGTAATTGCTGCATTGTTGTGGACAGAGTAATTCCAGGAACCAGCAGATTAGCGGAGTGTGCTGTGTGCCTTTCTCAAGGTGGATCAAATTCCTTCTTAAAACAAGCATGTGCTTGTGTGCAGTTACACTCATGTAGCTTTGTGGTTAATGTCTTTATGTTATTTCACTTGATTGTGAATGTATAGATTCACTTTTGGAATTAGCGGAGTGTGTGGATTGGGGAAGTCAGGGCAGCAGGGGAATCTGTGGGGAAAACCCAATTGACTGGCTTACATGAGACTTCTGAAGACTTTTTCCTCAATTTCTTTGTGTTTTCTCTTTTGCTTCAAGGTTTTTCTTTGTTTGTACGTGTTTAATTAATATCTCAAAAACATATGCAAACTAGCTGTCTGGCTAAAGATTTTGAAGCACACGGGAGTGGATGAAAGTGGTTGAGGAATACAAAGGAGCAGCTACAGGGGAAACGTGCTTTTGCCTCCTGTCCCTCAGTTGCCAACAAGACAAACCAGAAGTCTGGATCTGTTGGAGCCAAGTGCAAAACTTCTCTTGCTGTGGCCAGGATTTCACCTCAGGTGAAAATATATATCTACAAAGGTCTGACTCCTCTGTTGGCTATAGTGGTGTCCTGCTTAGATTGCTGGGCTGTGTGGTGGGAGGCAGACATAACCTGGGTCATGATCTGCATTGGTTTTCTGCAGTAGAGTGGCCAAGAAACACTGCTAAATGAGAGCCTTAGAAAGACTGACCCTTCACATGTTTCACATAGGTTTTCCTTTTCCCTTACTATCAGAAAACAGTAAATTAGAACGCTACTCAAAGAAAGATCCAGCTTTGTTAGAGAAACATATTCAGATAAGGAGGAATTCAGTGATTTATTCACCGGATGATAGCGAATGAATGGTGTCTGTTTTCTGTGTATGAATCATAATTGACTTTATTATGATGTTCTCAATGTATTCGTTATTTGAACTGATTTCCTGATTCATTCTTTGTCAGTGGATGGGTTGCCAGCAGTTCCTTGTGGGTTTCCAGTGTTTAAAGTTTAAGCTCTTTGTAATAGATACCCAAGTCTCGTGATGTGCTGCTTTTTCCTGACTGGTAAAATGGGTGTGGGGAAGGGTTGGTGCAAGTAAAGGTTGGTGAAAATATGCATCTGGAGTTAAAATTCACTCTTTTCATACTTTGAGGCACCGTTTTTAAATACATTCTTTGTAGGCAAAATTCACTCTTGTGCAACTGTCTCAAACCTGTGCCCTTCCCATGTCCTGATCAAGCAACATACCAAAGTCTTACATGGCAGGTTTTTGCTCTGGTATTTGCAGAGATTGATGTGTAGGAACTCAGTTGAAGAATCAGGTTGGAAAACAACTTCAATGCAATGAAACAGAATATTCATGGACTTATTTACAGCTTCCTCTCAGTTCTAATAATAAGTGCAAGTGTGGATCACTTGAGCTGTTTTGCTGTTTTCAGCTCTCTGCAAATTCTTCAGGGTTTTATTTCTTTCTCTGCAGGGCCGTGTATTAGAGAACAGGACACTATCAGGCTGAATTCACCTTGCACACGTACAGTGTTGATCTCGTACCATGTAATTAAGTTGTGACTCGAGAGACTAGCTGCAACCTACGCAGCAGTTATTTGACCCTCTGGAATTTTTCCTTCCTCTGAGCAGCACAGTTATGTGGGCTGACAACATGCTAGGTGTTTCTAGGATATTCTCTGTGGCTCAGGTTTCTGTTCTGTTTACCATCTAGGTAGATGCATAGGTAGGATTTTTAGAGCATGGGATATTTCATATGAACGTGAAACGTAAGTTGATCTTTTTTTTGAGATCAGCATCCTGAGCCTCAAGTTTGCTTTTCTGTGATGCACCATGTTCACGCTCTAGGCTTTACTTATTCGCATTAATTCTGGGATCTCAAATACCCACTAATAATTAGTGGAAAGTCAGCATGTCCTATGAGGCACGGATGAACGTTATGCCTAGGAATGGTGATGACTAACTATAGTGAAGTTGTTGTGCATGCTTTTTGTGAGGGGTTTGCCGCTGAGCGTTGTCATTAACAGTCAAAACTTTTATTAACAGTGTTAAGCAAGTTTTGATTAGAAAAATTGTTACAGGGTGAAAAAGAATAAGTTAAAAAAGCAATTAAGAATAAATGTTCAAGAGGGTGTTCCCTTGACAAGTTGGAACAGTCATTGCTATTTTTGTCTTGGGATCCAAGATGCTGCAGAGGAAAGGAAGAGGTGGGGAGAACGTCGCCACTGTCAGGGGCTCCCAGCAGTGCAGAGTAAGAGTCCACCCCATTCTTAGATGTGCTGCCTCAGTGGTAGATCCTGAAGGATTTGGGATGTTGTTAGACAGAGCCAGCCTCCAGTAACTGTGTCCTCATAGTAAGATTCCACTACAGCGAGTATAATTGGAATTTATTTATTCCATATACTGATGACCGTGATCCACGTCTCAGCCTCAGTCAGAGTATCCCAGGTACAGGATCTCCACTGTTGAGTATTTTCTTCTCTTCCTATTGTAACTGATCCTATTTGTCTATGCTTACATATTCACCTGAACTTCTTATATAAATGAAGGAAAGAAATCCATGACAAAGCTCTCAGTGCTCTTTTTACTAACAGTATAGTGAGCTATCTTTAAAATCTGCTGAACACTTAAAGATGTTCTCAGAAGCAGTGAGGGCATTCATCCAGCCCTGTAGGTTAGCTGCAACATGCAGTGCTTTGTATGCTGTGTTTCCCAGGGTGGGCTACCTGGGTCAGTAGGACAAAATCCTACAGATAACCACGTCTTGCTGCAGATGGCTTTCTAAGCAATGTCAGTGAGCAGACCACTTATTAAAATAGCTTGTGAACTGGCTTTGAAATAGGAGGAAATCTCTCAATTTATTAGATGAAGCAAAGACTTAACTCTCTGCAGATGGGGAAACTGAGGCACAAGAGAGGTAGCAGCACCAGGCTGAGCTGCTGGCAGGGCAGGAGCCACGTGTGCCATTGTCATCTGCAGCAGTGCTTCTGCCAGGAAGAGTCAGTCCTGTGACCACCTTTTACAGTATATAGAGAAAGCATATATATTTATGTGTGTAACTTTAAAGGCAGGTGGTTTTTGTTTTTTTTTCATATTAAATTTACAGGTAATTTACATAACTAATTTGTAAGCCAGAGTGTAAATGACGCTCAGCTGAAGTGACCATTTTGACAAGCCAGTGCAAACATTGTCAGAACATTGGCAGATCTGCTTTGGAGAAGACTGAGTTTGACAGCTTTTTCTGTGTGCATCTGGGTTTTCTTGGGGGGAGCAGCAAGGGGGAAGTGAGTTTTTCTTTTTTTTTTTTCTTTTTCTTTTTATGAGCTACTTAAGAATAATGCATTACAATAATCTAATTTTTAAATTATCTGTCTGGCTCCATAGAAGATGCTAAAGCCCCAGCATGCTAACCAGACAGCCATCTTTTTTGATCCCTTTTGCCCAATGCCATTCAAACAAATTCAAAGCTATTATGAAATACGCAGTGCTCTCAGTGACCTGACACCGTAATTCAGCTCGAGTTAAAGGTGATGGCTTTAGGGAAGACTGCAAGGTGCCTTCCACCAGTGTTAGGTGTGGACGGGGAATAAGGGAATGCACAGTTTAAAATTAAGGGAACATGCAAGGTGGTTTTTATTTCATCTTTTAATACTAAAATAGAGGATTTATATGGGTTGATTTTTGGAGATTTTAAATGCCCACAACTTGGAATAATACCTATGGAAACTCATGTGTTCTTTATTTTAATGAGCTTTTTTAGGCCTATACATCCATTCCTTTTCTTCCATCCTTCCCATGTGTCACTCAGTTTGGACAGAATCTTCTCAGCTTTGTCCTGAGGTCTCATGGGACACCATGCTTTGGAGGCAGTGGGAATCTCTCCTGTAGTTGTGAAGTGAGCTCCTGGGAGATGGAATTTCACAGTGTGAATTCCAACACACACTGGCTTGCACTGACGTAAGAGAAGTCTCAGAGAAATATTACTCTGTGTTCCTAAATGTATGTATAGAGAGAATCTTAAAATTGTATGCAAGTCAGGATGGGGCGTTTAATAATGAGTTGGGGTAAATAGGAGGTCAGAAAAAGATGATTTTCCCATTCTGATACTGCACAATTAGTGTGATGTCCCCAGGTCTGGAGGCCTCAAGACCAAAATGTATGAAACAGGGACAGGTGCAGGAGCAGATTTTATACAGACTTCTGTAGTAACTTTGCCTGTGAATCATTACTAAGTGTTGCTTGTCTTGATGATCTGCATCTGCTTTAATAAGGAGAATACTGAAGAAACTCTAAGGAAAGCTAACCCAATTCTCTTTTAATGCATTATGTAATTAAATCTCATTGAGATTTGAAAGCTGTGCAACCACAAATGAATTAAAAACAAAAACAGGAGTGATCACATCTTTGTATCTAGAAGCATATTTAGGATAAATCTGCATGCAGGAAGAAATGAGATTAGGTAAAGAAAATGTGACTATCCCCAAGGCCTGTCCTGCAAATATTAACAAGTGGATAGGATTACAGAAGTGAATAGTTCCCTTGCATACAATAAGTTTTCTTTGCTGCAGAGTTTGGACACACACACCTGCAACGCTGAAGCCTGAACATTCCAGCTCTCCTTTAGCCACAGTAAGAATGAGGATAGGAAAAGAATGGAGCTAAATTTTGTTTGGATAACCTGGTACTTTTTCAGGGCATGAAATACGTAGTGGATGTGACCTGACTCTGACTGGACAAGCTTTTCCTAGCTTATTTCCAAATGACATACTCCGGGGGTAGCTGTGCTGTGGTTCAGGAGCTCATGTGGCAGGAGCGTGTGAGCAGCCCCATCCCATCAGCACTGCTGGGACTCTGCAGCTCATCTGCCTCTTCCCCAGCACTGCAGCTTCTGCCCCACGGACATCTCAGGGCTGGGTCGTGCTCAGAATGGGCAGCTTTCACATTGTGACACTGGGTTTTACTGGCACACAGAAATGAATGTGCCCTGCTGGCTGGTATGCACTTAGAGACAGGTGGCATCTCCCCACCAGCGCTGCTGATGTGCACCAAACTGAGGACTGTCATTCCTCTTCACACAAAATAAGGTACCCAGAACTCAAAAAGCCCAACTTGTCAGTTCTCTCACAGAGCTAATTCCTAATAGGTGTTTTAGGTAATGAATCTATGTTTCAGAACATGGAGACAACGTTTGAATATTCAGTAATAACTTTTTCCATGTGTGGTATATGTAGAAGCACAGTTCTTCCTGAAAATTCATTGAGAAATGAGGGGAACCCCCACTATCCTGAACACAAGTTATCTTGTATTTTTGCTAACGTGTATAATTACTGCTGTGGGTGTTCCCACATCTTAGAATGGAAAAAGTGCTTGCCAAGATTGAAAAAACGTAGTACGCAATATAAATGATTTCTCTCACACACCAGCATTTCTTGCTGAGACAAGTGAACTGGAACGGCGTTTAAAACCATATAATTATACTCCTATATATCATTTATGAAATCAGATTCCCCCACCCTCTCTTCTTTCAAGTTGCTTCTGAAGATACTTTTCTTCCAAGAAACCTTCTCGTGGGGTCCTCTCCTTGTAAGAAATCTTTCCAAACAGTGGAAACAAACAAAAATCTAACAGCACATTGACACTCATGTGACAAGTCCCTGCACCTTTAGTGCTCTTTGCTTCACTTTGCTCCAGCTCTGCTTTCCCTGGCATCTCCTGGCCAGCCAGGAGCTGTCACCTGCCTGGCTCTGCCCCAGGATCCCAAGGACTGCATTGGTCTCCTCCTGCCTGGCCTTCTCCATCACCTAGACCAGATAATTTCAACTTGCTGTTCCTCAGTCAGGGCCAGAACTGCCTGCTCAGATAGTCCATGTGCTGTAGGAAGGCGTTTGTGGATTTCCTTATTTCACACTCGTTTCTATACTGTTTAAAACATAAAGAAGCTGACCTAGTGTTTTCGCACCCATGAAAATAGAAGGACTAATGAACAATTTTCCAAAGAGAGCACAGACTGTATATGCAAAGGTCCAGTATGCAAATCCTGACTTGTTTATGCCTTGGGTTGTGCATACAAAAAGCTGTTTAACTGTGAGCCAATATATCTTTCTTTCCAGCACCCACACCTCACTCAACCCACCTCCTCTGGGAAAGCCTGGGGAAAAGGCCCCATGCTGTGCTGGGGAGGACAGCAGTGCTGGACAGAGGGACAGTCTGAAAATGAAATGGTGTTTGCAATGAAATCCCTCTGCAATTGTAATCAAAGTAGAGGTTCCAGCTGTTGTCTTATTGGGAGAATCCTGTTTGCCATGCAGCTCATAGTGGTGCAAGCGTGTGAGGATTGGGACCTTTGCTGTTGAATTTGTGGTGCAGGTGGGATTGCTTGCATTCTCAACCAGCTTTTCCCATGTCTTTTTTTGTTGTTGTTGTTGCTGTTGCTTTCTCCACTCTTCAATCTATTTCACTTCTATCTGAGTTTTTGACAGCTTTTTCTTTCACTCCTTTTCTGTTCAGTGTTTCCAAAGTGTTGTCCAGCAGTGTTCTGGTTCTAGTCCAACTCTCCAATCCTGCACTATAACAGAACCCCATCAGTTCTCATGTGCTGCTGCTGTATCCAAGAAGGCTAACTTCTAACTCAAGTGTTTAAGAAGATGTATTTTATAATGGTTTCCTTGGGATTTAATTACATTTCTTAACGATTCTTTTTTCTACTAGCCAAGTTACCATGTGTTTTAACAAAATGCAATATGAAATAGAACAAAAACCCATTATTTGAAAGATGCTGAGAAGTATGGGAGTTATTTATGCTGTTTGTTAGCAAACGCACGGATTCTTGAACACTGTCACATTTAGGTCTGTCCTTAAGAAACTATTCATTCTCAGGAAAAGGTACAAGCCATGCAAAATACAAAGAAAACAAACCCAGCTATAAGAAAAAAACAACATAGTACATGCCTTCTATAATCAAAAATCTACTGAATTTACTGCAGTGTCTGTCGTAGGAGAGGTTATAACATATTGTTCTTTTATTGTGTTTTATGCCTTTTATTAGCTTGCAAATCTAATTAGGAAACCAATTGGCACACAGTATGCAATGACGGAAGCAGTACCACCTATTCTTGTGGCAGCTTTGGTTTTGCTTTATGGGTGGTCTTTGTTCTTCAAGGCTCATATGAATACCACATATTAGCTGAGCTGGTTCTCCCTTGATGTCTGTGTTGTATTGTACACATGTTGTCACTGTTTGACACTTAAACAATCCAGATTCTTACCCAGCCCACATTTAGTGCCATAATAAACTTCTGAGCATATGTTTTTGAGAGCAACAGTAACATTCATCACTGCAATGTGACATATAAATAAGCACTACTGGAGAGCTGGCATGCCCTTGGAGGGCAGAGCTGCACTGGAAGGTGAAGGGCTGTGCTCATCATCTGTCCTGCTCTTACTGTGCTCTTTTCTTCCTCTCCCTGTCTCAGTAAATCAAAGCGGTTGTTGAAGTGACCTACAAAATTCACCCCATACATGTGAAAAACACACACTGTTACAAAACTTTTTTAGTGAAACATTTCCTGTTTGGGGCTTTGGCTCAACAAACCAGAGATGCATAAACCATCCCTCCTCTCTTCATCTCGCTCATTCTCTCTTTCAGCAGGGAGTTCCTCTGGGGCCCAGTCCGGAGCACCGGCCTGGCAGCTGCGGCGCACCAATGCTTCCCTCTCCCGTGAGTCTCCTTCTGTTGTTTTTTGCAAAATTCCTGTGCTTGAATGGTTTTATTTTTGCAGAGGAGTTTTTTTTTTTTTTTTTGAGGTGGCTTTGGGAGAAATGAAGAGGGAATTGCAGATGAAGGGCTTCAGGATTTGACTTGTCCCTTGTTCTCTCTGAGCAAGACCAGAGGCTTACAAAGACTAAGGGTAGTACAACAGATTTGAAGTGTAGTCATATCCTGTCTTAGTTGGGTAAACACGTTCTGATTCAACGAGAGCTTTGTCTGAACAAGGACAGAAAATTTGGGCCCTGAACAAGGAAATAATTTATATAAGTCTTAGTGAATATTTAATATGGAGCATTAATTAAAAAAAGAGGAGTGTGTATTTTGATGTCCTGCCTTGGAGTGACAGATCACCAGGTGTCTTCTTGGCCTGAGGAGGACCACCAGCTGGCTGATTGCTCATGTCTGTCAGTCCAGTGAGAGTATCCTATGGTCGCAGTACCTCTTTAAGGAGGCAGGTATAGGTGAAAAAGAGATGCGTTTAAAATGAATTATTGCTTTGATTAATACTTGAATTTATTGTTTATCGACATAGCTGAACCATAGGAAAAGATAGTTACTAAGTAAATGGAGCAGTAAGTAGAGGTTTCCAAGTGCCAGTTGTTTGTCATATAAACTCAGCTATTAAGGTAATATTACCATGTGTAAATGCAAAAATCTGTAACATTTCTAGCACTGAAGTGGCATTTATTTGAGGGTAGGTGGTTTTGCTGAGGTTCTGCTCTAAGTCCTTCCACCCTCCTGTGCTGTTCCCATCTCCCAGAGGGGCTGATGGGGCAGATGTGCAGTGCAGGGGCAGCATGTTCCAGCCCTCAGAAACATCTCATTCTATGAACTGAAACAGAAACAAAGGTGAAGTTCCTAGGTGCTGTCATAAAAACAGCAATTAATACGTTTTAAACTGACTTTTTCTACAGCAAAATGCATGTGTGCTTCAGCACTGGGTCCTACAAGATTCATTCATATCTGACCTTGGTTTGAGTTTTACCCACTGTCCTTACTAGGAAAATGAAGTTCAGCACCATCCACCTTCCTGCCACCCCCAAAGCATGCACATTTTGAAACTCCATCTAGACTTAGACTTCCTGCCCTGAATTCATGCTCTGCATGTGTGCACATCGTGTGAGAGGGCTGCGAAAGCATTTGAGAATAAACTACATTAGCTTTCAAGGAGAGTTTTTAAAGTTTTAATATTATGGTTGTCTAGTTTGATCTAGTATCTGGTCACTGAATTGTATCATTGCAAGAAACATGAGAACAGCAGCATGACCATGAGGTATATTACATTACAGAATGAGGTTACATAGCACCAAAGCACCACCATATTTCAGTAACAAATGCAGCTTCTGGGGAGTTTTGTTATCATTGCATAAGCTTCACTGCTCCCTAGAAGATGACACTGATTCAGACAGAAAACACTAATTCAGTTCTTGCCAGCAGAGCCAATTGTCTCTTTGATTACATTAGACTGACAACTGGTTTTCAATGTCATTGTCAGCCGCAACTTCTCGTACGTGGTGCACTGGAGCATGAACTGGCCTCCCTTTATTTAATTATTTCTGCCTATTTCTGTATTTGTAAATAAGACAAACTTGAATCTCCCATCCAGCAGATTAAAAAAATGTCAGGTGTTTAGATTAAAGAACGTCCTCCTTAAGGCAGATCCTGAACGTGTGCGTCGCCCCGGAGAACCTGACACTGCCTTTTGTCTTGTCAGTCAGCTAGGAGTAAAAGTGACTTAGGGTTTTCTTAATTAAATGTTTGTTGCATTGAATTATTTGCTGATTATTTTTGGTTTGAAATAAGCTACCCACTGCAGGCTCTTGGTGGGATGGCGTTGCAGACCATGGGGTGCAGGTGCTGTCGCAGGGAGGCAGGCATGGTGAGGGTTTTGTTTTACTGTTTTCTTCCCTGTGTGGGTTGTAAATGTATTTTATTTTTTTTTAATTATAATTGGATTTTTTCACCAAGTTTCTCGAGGAGTTACGGGAAACAAAATCAAGAGAGAGGTCAGCAGTGAAGGTTGCTCTGTCTAGTAATTCGGTGTTAAAATTGTATTTTTGGATAAGTTTTATGATACGTAGATTGGAAGTACCCCAGAAGTCTTAGAAAAGAGGAGCTGGTGGTCAAGGAAGGAGCCCCACAAGCTCACAGCAGCTTTGTGAAACGTAGCCCCATGAGGTGGTGTCTGCCAACTCAGTGTGATTCTTCCATGCCTGCAGAATAAGAGATTTATGTTCTTCATAAGTGTGTATCCTTCTGATCCTGAATCCTCTTCTGCTCCCATTGCCCAAAAGCCAAACAAAGCTAACCTCCTCCAGGTCCCGGAGTCAAAAAATGCAAACATGCTGCATTTAAAAGTAGATTTAGCAACTCCAAAGTGGGCGATTTGGTTCCACCCATCAAACCTGAGTTCTCTGATCTAAAGTCAGATGGGTGCTACTCCTAGCAAGATGTGTGCCAAATCTAATTAAGCTTTGCATAATGTGCATCTTGGGTGATTTGATTTATTAGCTTTGTTTGAAGAAAGTAATAATAAAAAAAAGAAAATGGCTTTGGTAATAAGCTGTTTGAATTCCCTGTGCAAGTAGGCACAGTCCCTCCTGGATCTCCCTGCAGTGTTCTTGTGTTACCTGACAGCAGCCTGACAAAGGCTGGGGCTGGGGTCCTGCCTCCTTTGCTCTCATGGCTTTTACCTTGGTGTAGTTATTTAGACAGTCCTCTCTGTGTCCAGTGGTTTCCATTCTCACAGCCACCATACAGAGCAGGAAACGATCATGTATATCTGTTTGTACCAGTGGAACTTGTGCAGAGAGGAGTTCTGATGCAGATATCTGTGCTGCACCACATCTCTAGATGGCTGTAATGTGGTGCAGCACCGATATCTGCATCAGGACGAAGTGCAGGGATCTGCAGCTGGCAAAGTAGTACCACACTGCTAGTGCAGCAAGGCTGCTTTGGATGCCTAAGCTAGCTCTTAGGTATCTGTTCCTTAGTTTGAAGTGCACCATGCAGGAATCTCCTGTGGCTCAGGTTCTCAGCACCTCCAGTCCTACTGATTCTGATGCGCCAAGTTATAGTGGTTGGCTGTGGCACTCTCCCATATCCTGTGGCATTCCTGAAGCTGGCTTTCATTTGCTGTCCTAACATTGGCCTCTCTTGTCTCTGATGTCTTGTCCTCTATGGGTTGCAGAGGAGGATTTTCTGCAGGGCTCCCAATAGTGGAAAGGAGGATGCCCTGAAAACATAAGATACTCTTTGACTAGCTGCAATAACTGCCCTGGAATCAGATGAAAAAGCATTTGCACTGGGGTCACATCAAAAGGGACATTTCAGCATAGAACTTCCAGTAATCTGGATGTGAATGAGGGGCTAGTAGCACTGGGGATCTGCGTATTAGAACTTCTTTTCCACATCCAATTTCTTACCTGTAGCAGAGACAAGGACTTGACTGAGCAGTGAGCATATGCAGTTTGTTCTTAGTGGCATTAATTATTTAGAGGGAAAACGTCTGAAATTTTTTTATTTTGCATTGGCAGTGAAAATGAGCTTCAGGGAGCAACAGTTCTCAGTGCTGCTGTGTTATCCTGGGGTAGAATAATGAGTTTAAGACATCCTATTCTAGAAACATTCCCGTTACACCGTGAAGGGAAGAACTGTCTGTTCATCCTCAGCAGTTCCTGGACGATCTCTTCTAAAACCTTTCAGGATTATCACTGTTTACAACCTGGGGAGTGGGAATTACGTGGAAGACCAGATTTGCTCTTAGCTGGTCACAATGCCCTGCTACTTGGTGTAGACAGTGGAGATTGGTGGGATATACAACTTATACTTAAGTGCCAATGCATTTTTCAGCACAATTTCATGCTACTGAAGTGAGGCAGATGACAAAAACATGGCTGTTTGATTTGACAAAATATCACTTGTTTTTTCATTTGTTGAACGAGTTTGACAAATCACTTTGCAGAATGTTCACAGAATGGAACCAATTAGATGCAAATTATTTTGGTTGTGTGGATCTGTTAGAAAAATCAGACATTCTGAGAAGTCAGAATGTGAAATGTTTCTACTAGCTTTAATGAGGGAATTCTCTTTTCTTTCACTCCCTAAAAAAATCCATGTCCTTTCTGGTGCAACAATAAAATGAATGAAAATCCGTGGATTAATGCCCATTTCTGGACACAGTTTAATTCTGTTCCCCTCGGCATTTCCCGAGTTTTTAATTGCAGTATTTGCTTTGTGAGCTGTTTGGGGCTTTACCTTTTTGATCAAGCATACCGCTGAGATTTGCTACAGAAACGTTCACCTGAAATACTGATACCCAGTAAATATTGCTGATAACATTGAAGATATAGCCATTCAGAGCAGATTATGCTGCTGTGTATAATTCTCAGCAGATTATACACTGCTGTGTATAGTCAGTGTGGCTCAGATTTTACACACATGATCAAAATTTGCTTGAAGACTGTTATTACCACCAGAATGGATCTGGCAATTAATTTTCAAACGTTGCATCTGGTGAAGGGACAGGGAAGAACTGGCAAAGGGTTACTAATATGTTTTGCCAGTAGTTTTTTGATGGAAGCAGACGCAGAATGGATCAAAGCGACGTTTCGTTATGAAGAGTTCCCATTTCCGTGCAGCTAGACCCTAAGTGGAAGTTTGACAAATGGAGATGACACCCACTCACCTCTGCAATGGCTCTGGCATATGGGAGAAGTCACAGTAGGGGCTAGGGGAGTGAGAATGTTTTCTTGGGTATGATGAGCAGAAGGGTACCTCAGTACCTATCTTGGCAGTTATGAGTTCTGCCCTGTCCTTAGAAAGCAGAGCAGCAAGGTGAAAGCTGCCGTCCTCAGCTCCTTGATTTAACCCCAAAATGGAGGCTGGGATTTCCAGAGGCACCTGAGAGGGTGGGCGCTCCACTCCCATTGAATGTTAATGGGTTCTGAATGCTCATCTCCTTCAGGCTTCTCCGAAAACCTCAGCTTCGGTTCCTCTGCCTGCTTAGGGGCTGGACTAACATGGTTTCAGGCCAAGGGGCAGAAGCTCTTTCATGCAGCTCAGGCGCTCTCTCCCAAAATGCTTTGTGCATGCTGGGAACCCGAAGAGCTCGTGCGTGTGTGGAGGGGCCTATGGAGGGGCTGAGCAAAGATGAGTTTATTTTTAAACTGGTTTTACTGAATCACAGGCACAATGCAGCACGCTGCCTCTGCTGACTGTGCAGACTTTCCGTGCTGGGCTCCGTCTGACAGTGACTCAGAGGCAGCGAGAGAGCGATTACAGCTCCTGGCTTTAACTCTGAGTCTGTTGGGAGGAGGAGAATTCATTAGTTTATTTGGGACACTGGATGGTTTCCTCACTGTCTGCAACGACTGGGTGTAAGCAGCCCCAGCTCCAGCTGCTGGCAGACAGGTTTAGCAGAAGCCAGCTCCCCCTCCCAGCACCATCAGCAGTCGGCGTCCGCGGAGCCAGCTCGGGACAGCTTGGGGTTGGTGGTGTTTGTGTTCTGCAGTGAGATGGCTCTCAGAGCCTGCCAGGGGAGTTGTCACTTCTGTCAGTGACTTTAGGTAGGGCAGGGACTGGTTTGGGAGCAGGTTGGCAACCAGGTGCTAATGTGGCTGGGCTTCAGCAGCCTCCTGGCAAGTTGGTTCCATCGAAACCAGTGTGTATGTGCCTGAGACTTCTGTATTAATTGATGAGTCAAATACTCTCTGCAAACTGTAGGCTGTGTTTCATCTGCTAGTGCAAATCAGGAGCAGCTCCGTTGGAGAACATGCTGTGGGACTATTGCAGAGTGGTGCTTACTGTTCTTTTTTCGATTAGTAAGATTTCCCTGAGCGCCAAGTGCGATCAAGTGCTAGAAGTATTTAAAAGAATCCATTTCTGGTAATCACATCTCAAAAAGCTGAGCCTCCATCCTGCCCGTGGTTCCATCTCTGCACTCTGTGTGGGGACTGCATGGCTGCAAATGCAGTGCCTCAGGGGAAGGGCTGCCCTGCAGTGCTGTACCTGCAACTGCAGAAGCAGTGTTGAGTTTCCTGCTCCATGAGCTGCAGTTACCATGAATTGAAACCCACCTGTACATTATTTAAAGATGAGTGTCATAGGGTCACTATCCTGACAGGAGATTTTGCATGCGACCATAGAATAAATATTGAGTAGTAACAGGAGAATAACAAATTACTCTTCTGTTTGGTTTCTAAGAGTTTGCTCTAATAAGAAACTGTGAAATCTCTGTTCCTCTGATGCACAAGGACAAAATATGAAATAGGCATTCCAGACATGTGTGTTTAAGTTAGCAAATGATGTGTTGCTTGAGGATTAGGAGGCATTATTTTCAGAGATAGCTGGAGAGTTCATTTTGCCATCAGTCTCAGTCTCTGTGGGCTGTGGTAAAGATCTGTTCTGGCTGTTTAATGCTTCCAAATTTTTCTTCTAAAATCTATCACAGATAGACAAGATCTTCAGGCATTTTAGTTGCTGTGCTTTCAGACGTGACCAGTGTCTGTTACAATACAGACTATCCAAAGCACTCTGCATCCCTGGCTCGGAGCAGCAGTTTGGGTCACTCGTTAATACTGGGGGTGTGATTGTAGCACTGTGGCATTGTGTTACAGCAGGAAAACCAGGCACCAGAAACAGCACATCTGGATATATTTGTTGGCTCCAAAGTCCAATTCAAAGTCCAAACTCAAGTTCAAGTTCTGAATGGAAAAATTCTTCAGGGCTATGTACTGTCAATGCTTGGCATTTAAAAAATTCCAAGGAGGAATGTTCAAAAGCATCCAAGTGACTTCTGAGAATAATCACCCTCACTTTTAGATGGGTCCGGTCCTGAGAATTTTGGAGAGATCAACTTTTGCTGATCAAATTACCTTTTTCATATCTTAAGGAGTAAGATATTAAATGTTAACAAGCTAGCACAATGGACTGATGGGAATTGCTTGCGTTAAGTGGAAGATTTCAGCATCCAAGCAAAGAATTGGATTCTGTTAGCCCACCACCGAGTGGGATTTGCTTGTGGAACAAGCTCCTAATGAAGGTGGGCTCGAGACCTGTCTGTTATTTGTGAGTAACCCTGAATGGAGCCTGGGAGAGGATTTTTGCTGCTGCAGGTGGCTGCAGCCCTGAGTCTGTCTCTCATCTACAACTACATCCTTGATGTTTCACCAGTTTATAACACAGCTGATTTTTGGGTTTGAAATGTGAAAACATGAACGCAGCCCAGCGCCTTACCATTACTTGTCTCGGACAGAAATTATATAGTTACACTATTTGCTTGGAGGAGCTATTTTGAAGTGATAATGGTTTTCTTGAAGAGGCACTGTGAAGATATGCATCAAAAATTTATCTCCTTAAAAAAAGAGATCCATCCTCAGCCATGAGATTAGCACCACCTTCATTTATTAATACAGAAAGTGCCTCAGCAACATGATTGACTAATGAGTTGTATGACCCTGCAAAGGAAATATGGCAGCTACTCCCCAGCTGCTCTGTAATTACAGTCTGGGATGAGGGATTTGATCTTGCACTCATGCAAAGGGAATTTTATTGTGTGTCATGAAGGTGGAGTTAAAGCTCAGATGTTAGCTGTAGAATGACATTTTGTCTTTATTTAAGCTATAAACTGGAAATTAACACATCTAACCATAGACACCAAACCTGTAAATGGATTTAGATTCTGGTTCATGACTGTGGGTTTCCAACGATTTTCCAGTGATTTTTCAGGAATGAGAGGCCTTTTGTTACAGGCTGGTTTACATCATTCGCACGTTAATCATGGCACTTGTTCTTATCTCAGAAAACCAGCCTATTTCACAAGTGTGAAAGACCATTGTGTCCCTCCACCCTCCACTGCCAGTGACCATGCCTTCTCCGTCCTGTAACAGCTGGTTACTTGGTTCTGCTTTAGCTATTCTCTGAAATCTGATATTGTGATACAATCTGTCCTCAGAAGGTGACAGTCTTACAAGGGAGATATCCACATATCTGACAATTAATCGCAAGTCCCTCTGCCTGAAGTGAAGTTTTGACTGCAAGCATACCTAAATAATTTGTGCGTTATTGTCTTCAAACAGAGGTCACGCTTCTCATGGCTGTTAAGGAGGAGTTCTGAGCACCACTCTAAAAACATAACAATCTCTCACAGATTTGAATGAGTTTTTCTCTGCACTGGTAGTTTTCAACCTCTTCTGGTGGGCTGAGAGCACTTCTTTACAAAATGTTTAAAACATCTCATTGTAGGCTAGCTTTTAAAAACAAACATATAAGTCCTGCAATCCTTTGGGACTGTAGACCACAAGCTGAAGACCAGTGGTGGGAACAGCTTCTCTGCAGACCTTTACAGTCATATCTGCTGCATGCAAGCCTGTCCTTTCAGCATCCAGCTATCCAGGGATGGCAGCAGTATGCAAACTGCAATGGTTCCAAGCTAACTTACACGTCCTTGGCACTGGGGGCTGGAGGAAGCATTGTATTTCTCTTTTCTGTTCCATAGCAAGAGACCTGCTTTCATTTCCAAAGATCTGTATCAGGGAAATTGTCTTCCAAGGAGCACTGCTCATTACTGCAGCCACTTGGAAGATGTTCCCCATTTCAGGTAACGCCACAGCTCAGCAAAAGCTGAAGAAATCTCGACAATTATTTCTTAAGTTGAATTTATAATGATATTCAAATCAGGTTTTTTTTTAATGCACTGCAGAGCCTGGGACCATCAGCTGGCTTGTATGAATCGCTGGTTTCATTGCTGCCAGACAGTTTTACGTTTAGGAAAACAATTTGGCCTGGTAAATTCAGAACATCTCTGAAACGTTTTTATCAACTGAAAAAGTATGCAGAAGTTGAAAGGACCATTTGATATGAACTGAAGTAAAACAATTTATTTTTGAACATTTAGTACGTACATCTATGAACCTGTGGGAAATACAAGCATGAGCAACTGCTTAGAAATTGAAATCAATGATGTGAGCAAAAGCTGAAGTGAGAAATTCGAGTTTTCAGGGAAGTACTTCTGTTTGCTTCGGTCTCTGAAGGGAACACTTGGCTGAAACTGGCACAGAGATGTGGAGGGATTCGGGTTTGCTGAAGTGGCAGTTTTGGGCTGAGTGCTGGGGAGGATTTCTCTTGCAATTGCAGAGCCATGGAAAGCTCAGAACTTTCATGTATGTTCATGCAAACACTTTATCACTTTATTTTTTCTTGTCCCCTCAGATAAAATGCTTTCACTCCTTTACCAAACCAACATCATTTACACATCAAAACAATAATTCATTTTCAGCTTCAGCTCTTCGTTAAAAAGATAAGTAGTGCTTAATTGGTATCTAGTGCCTGAGTAGCTACTCTGTACTAGAGAGGAGTTAAGTGGGGTTTCTCAGACAAGGGCCTTGGGCAAGCCCTCTGTCTGGGATGAATTTCTCCCCAATTAAACTCATTTGTTTTCACATTCGCATAATGGCACCTGAGATACGGAATGTCTCAACCACTTCCTTCAGCTTTTCTGAGGGTGGGGAATTGTTTAAATCTGAGCTGCAAACTCATTACTGCTGAATATATCGTGCAAATAAATGTCCAATGTGCTGGAGGATTATCTGATTAAAGAGGTTAAATTATCCTCTTATTACTTTAATAGTTTATCTTTTCTGAGGTTCAGGTAGAATGATGTTTTATTGAAGATGTGCCAAGAGGTGGAGTTCTGCCCTGGATTATGTTTGGGATAGAAGCTGAATTTGAAGCTGAATCAGAGGTGCCAAATGTTATGACCTGTTCATGCCAGAGTACGATTTAGTGCAGTGGGAACTGGGAAGGGTTTCCCATCTCAGACAGCTGTGAGCAGTGTTCCCTCTGCAGAGAGCTCTGAGCTGCGGATGGTCTGACCCAGAGACAGAAGCCCATGCAGCACAGAGCAGAATTCAGAGTGATTTTGTTGAAGTGCTGCAACAGAACTACAAAGTAATTCCACTGCATTTCCTAGAGACAAGCAAAAAGCGTCTGTGTCATCTTAAGCAAAATTTGTAACCTTCTTTATTCCATATTTTGGATTCCTGTAGGTAAAACTGAACAGAGGAGAAACTGAGATATCTACATCACAACGGCTGAGAGTTCTCTGTTTCACCAGTAGAGACTCTTGGGGTCGCATTTTTACAGGCAGTGGCGTTGCAAACAGATGCCCACAGGTATCATCATCCTCTTGGAAGCTCAGTAGTTCTGGAAATCCCAGGGGGAGGTTGGGTGGAAATCAAACATCTTTTCAAGTTCTTTATTCTGCACTTCTTTTAGAACCAGCTGCCTCCTGGCCGAGCTGAGCAGAGCTGAAGACAGAGGATGGCAGTTCTTGGCCTTCCTCTGTTCCCTGCAAAGTCCACCTGCAGCAGTTGCCTGAGGAGCATGCTGAGGGGACAGGAGGCCCATCCCTGCTTTTCACTTCCCATGGACCATTGGGGTGCCAGGACAGCACCCAGGTCCCTGTTGTGTCTGCCTGGTTTCCTTTCACATCCAAAGCAAAAAGGATCATCCTGAGTCATGTTGGTGTTGTCCTTTGAGGATTCTGTCTGGAAAAGATGGAAGGATTTATATTATTGGTCTCATAAATGTGTTCCTGGTACTTGGGATCTTCTTTCTCTCTTCTGTTGAAGAAGATGCAAAGGCTTTGTGCCACTGGGACACAGCTGTCCAGATGCAACCAGAGGATCTTCTAGATGTACTTCAATACTGTCAAGAAGTTCATCTTCCTTCCAGCTTAGCATTCCTCTGCATGTTAATAACCACAGGAATCAGAGATGGAAAGATGTAATGTTGCAAGAGCAGAAACATGGGTAGCTATGGAAAATTGTCTGTCTGTCTGGTGTGGGTGAGAAGAGGACACAGCTCAGCAGAGGCTGAGACTGCAGCTTTGGCGGCCAGGGCCGATAACCAGTTGTGTTTTCTGTGTATCTTTGAAATGCTCTGGTTGTGCAGAGAACAACATGTGTTTAAAACCACGGTGCTGGATTCGTGTGGTCTAAATCTGTGTTCCAGCAAACTGAATTAGGAGTGGTGTCTTTTCTGCAGCGTTGCATCTACAGTGGCTGCAACTTAATGTCTTATAACAAACTGCACCTTAAAAAAATATATGAAAAAGAGCAACCATGCAGGCAAGAAGAAGCGTCTGCATTTGCTTTGCTGGATCTTTTTGTCAGGCATTGTGATCAGGCTGACAGTTAGCCCTGAGGAAAGTTATAAATTCTGCGCTGAATTGCGGTACAATCTTTCACCATGGCATTTCTGCCCTCTGGCCACGCTCTGGTTATCCATAATTGTGGCAGATAATGGTTTTTTATGGCTGGAAACATTCTTTGCAGGCACAGGGACAATAACCAGGGCTGAAAATGTAATTAAAGTGAATGGATGAACTTTCTTAAAGAAACAGTGTAGATTATTACTGGAGCTTAACACCCAAAAAGCCCGGGGCAAAATGGCAGCATCTGAAAAAACTTGTATAAATTTTAAGTGTAGGCCAAGCTTGATGGTGGATATTAGATTACAGAAGGAAAACTGAAACATTTGATGTAACAGATAACTAAAGGCTTAGATCATCTCCAGAAATATAAACTAATGTAGCACATCTTTCTCTGTCAGTTGGAATGCGCTGTTTGCGTTCGGCGGCACTTGGTGCTCTCACATCTATGGAGCACTGCAGCACATTGTGTCTTGTGCAACTGCCTGAGAACCTTCCCTAAAGAAAGAAGTGCAGGATAAAGATGTGGTATTGTTCTAGTTGTAATTCCTAGTTCGTATGATAGAGTGCACCAGGTTTATTTTGCATAGCACCATTAAGGATCTGGAAATTTATTTTTTATTGAACGGTTCCAAAAAGCCACAAATGAATAGGTAATAGCACACCTCTGTTTGTTACAACAGTTCTGCATCTCCAAATGCCAAATATATCTTAGCAGCACATTATCTGTTTCTGTTGTAGCCTCCTCTTGGGGCTATGTCAGTTACCTACAGGTAATTCCTTTACCTTTTGTGGATGGAGACATTTCCTCATGAGGTTGAAAGCTTCCCAGCTTCTTCAAGACATCATTGTCCTGTATCCGCTGATGGACAAAATGGAATATGTGCTGACTAATGTTAACAAGGAATTGATATTTCTGATAGTATTAATGTAACCGCTGAGGAGTGGATACTTAATGCACAACCCAAATGTGTCCAAGAGACTGCTCCTATCTGTGCCTGCTCTGCTCGCAGCAGGGACTTGCTGCTTGGCCTCTCTGTTTGCATGCACAGAAATTAGCTACAGCACTTAGGAGCACCGTGGTTTTTGCATCCTCTACTGGTTTTAGTACCCAACTTTATTCCCATGGAAGCGTTCCCCCAGACATAGCAGGGCTGAGGAACATGAGCAGAACACAGCTGCTCGTGGCACAGGTCGAGCAGCCGACTTCCCCACAGCTGCAGATGAGGGCAGCTTGCTTTGTGGGATAAAATGAGAACTGGCAGAGCTGCTTTGTGTGTTTTAAATAAGCTTCACAGTTAAGGATAAATTATGTTAATCTAGAACCAGAAGCAGTGCAGCCATCTGGGCCCTGCACACTTTGTACCTGGTGAGTGAGCTTCCCCTTAGAGCTATGGGATCGTGGGATGTAGTTGGATTTTGGAGTGGATTTGGCTTTTCTCCGTACATTATTTTCTGTTTGTCTGAATTGACTGTGAAAAACTCATCTTGTGCAAAGCATCATGGACCAAAGGGGACAATGGGGATGCTCTCATCAGAGCAAGTGAAATCTGTAGTGTGGTGGAAGTGGCATAGGAAGGAGACCTTGAAGGGATCATTTGAAGCTCTGCTAGAACGTGTTCTTGGCAGAAACCTCTGCCCAGTCATATTTCCTGGATACTGACAGGAGAGACCTCATCACAAGGTGCATTTTCTTTTCTAAAGAACAAAAAGTGACTTCTACATGACAAATGAGAAATGGATGTTTCGTAGCACAGACAAGTCCTGGTGGACCTTTTCACTCTTACAGCACCACCCCTCTTAGCAAATAGTACCCAGATGCCACGTGAGATTACAGCTCTGGGGTGATACTTGGTGCACGTGTGCCGAGGTTCATCTCTGAGCCCTTTAGCAAAGCCAGGGGATGGGAGTGGAGGCAGAGTCTGGCCCTGTGCCCTTCCCGTGCATAGCACTGTTGGTGCTGCCCAGGCAGCTTCCCTGTGCTCCCACCGTGCACCCTGTGCTGCTGGGAGGCTTGTTGCTTGTCCAGGGCTCTGTGAAAGATCCCGCACGTTTTCACTATTTCCCAGTCTCCAGGTGAAGGATGATACTGTGATGTTCCTCTTGCTCTGTTCCAGTGAGAAAATAAAGGAGCATTAGTCAGAGAGATGTGCACAAACTGAGGTCTGAAATTTGTAGAAGAAAAACAGCTGAGCCCAAAGAAAATGGTAGGAAAGCTCACTTTCATTTTCATCTAATGGCTTTCCTGTTACTGGTGCTCTGATCCACCCACACAAAGTACAGGATCAGGAATTTGGGCTTGGTTGAAGACTCTCAGGGATTTAGCGACTGCTTGTATCTCACAACGCCTTCTTGTTTAAAAAGGATGTAAGAAAAGGGGAAAGTCAGCTTAAGGTACTGCCAAAAAAAATTTGTCTCCTTTTTCTGTATGAATGTACCCAATTTATACGCAGCTGACTCATGTGATGGCATAAATCACTGATGTGATCCCACCTGACAAGATCATGTGATACGCCGTGTTAAACTTAACAAAATAAATCTTTTAGATCAGATGTCCTCCATCAATATCAATTTCAGAGCAATATAGCTTAAAGAATGTGTCACACAGAAGAAATTCTGGTGTCTGCCTGGAGTAGATAGCTTCACGTGTGATAGTTGTTGCTCAGGCTAGGGATCAGAAAATTCATCACGAAAATTGTAACTTTTCAGTGGAGAATTTCAATAAACATGGTTTTTTTTGTTTATTTTTTTTTCATCCTAATGCAAACCAGTGCAACAGGCACACGAGAACAGGCAAAGCGCTGAGCAGGACGTTTCTCTCAATTAACCATCCTGTTTATCTACACGGATAGCATGTTGCCACATGTTTTTGATTAATACAAACACACAGTGCTTAGCGTGAATTCCTGTGCTGCAGGTACTGCATAAATCCTCTTAGCTCAGGAGAAGAAAATGGGCTTCAAAGTTAAGAAGATGGGAAAATTATATAATGCTCATCCACCAGTACTGAGGCTAGAGAATATGTGTACATACTCTCTTGTTGTGCAGAGTATGCAGAAAGAAGATGGGAACAGTCAGTTGTACTTGGTAGTGTACTACAAGGAGCAGTGTTCTTTTGCATTGTCAGTAATGAGAGGGAAAACTAGGAGCAGTCTGACTGATGGTCTTTGGGAGATGGGAAAACTTTGGATTAGAGGAATATGAAAATTCGAATACTTCCCTGGCTGGAGAGATTTGATGTATTTCTGAGGGTGCTTGCTGGATTCTTTTCCTAAAGGCATCCTTGATTACTTAACACCAGGCTTTGTATATAAAGAAATGATTCCTACTTGCTGACTAGAAACAAGGACTCCTAAACACCAGCTTAGAGGAAATGCATTGTTCAGTATTCCTTTAATATCTCTTCACATACACTCAAGGTGTCTTTGCCCCTTATATAAATGTTTGTTTGCTCTCTGGCCCCTGCTCCAAAGGACGGCCTGCCGGTGCTGCCCTGGCTGCTCACTCCCTTTCCTGGTGGCTCTCCAGGCTGTGCCTATTTCTGGGACCGGGTTTCTTTGTAAGAGTGGAACTTTTGACTGCAAAGTTCTTTCTGAGCGCAAAATTTTCTTTTTAAAAATGGTGGCTTTGAGTGTGAGTGAAACCTCTTCTGCAAGAAGCAGTTAAAAATCTTGCTACTTTTCCTTTTGTTTGTGCTCTGAAAAGTCATTTGCAGACAGTGAATTAACCCCTGCATTGCATACATACTTCTTAAAAGTTACTCAGCAAATACCAGCCTACAAGTTCACCTCTACAAGAGCGTGGATTCAGACCTCACGTTCTGTAGCTATGCTGCTGGGGAATGCATGTCACTGCCATTTCCCACTGCAGTGGGAGCAGCAGACTCTTTGCCTCCATCACACCAATGCCTACAGCACAAACATCAAGGTGTGAAGGTTTTTCATCCCTCATGTCAAGGATGAGCTCACATTGGAATGGTAAAGCCACCGAAATGAAGTATTGCCTGCTGCTCCAGTCTCCCTTTCCATCTTTCCCAAACCAGAAGAGTCTGCTGGGTGAGGGAGGGGAGCACAGAGTGACTTGGCTGAGGGAGCTGAGGGCAGCACAGGGGTCCTGGTGGCAAGCACTGCTGCGGGAATGCTGTGTGGGATGGTGGAGGGGACCTGCCACCTGCGACCTCGCTGTGACTCCGTACCATGTGCAGGGCTGGGGCATCCTCACTGCCAAGGCTGCTGCTCTGCCTTTTCAGCCCGAGGAAAAGCACTGCACAGCAGCTTTGAAATTGAGAGTGACAGACAAAAGGGGGAAAGGGGGATAATAGTGAAATTAATGGAAGGGAAAAGAATCCCAACCGGTGCAATGTAAGCACCTCTGAGAACCAAGTTATCGATAGGTTATGGGCCGTGCTGCTGGAGAGGCAGCGATGCATGATATGGTTAGAAAGATACATGATTATGAACATTGGCATTAACCACAAGCGAAATATAAACCCTTCATTTAGCTCGGGGGTAAAGAAAGAAACAAAACTGTTTCTTGATGTCATGTCACAAGCGATCATGTCTGAGTCTGATGTGCTACAAAAGAAATTTTGCATGTGATAGAGTCTACAGTTCCTCCATGTCCTTCATGCCTTTTAGGCACAGAGAGGGCCAGACAGCTGAATTTTGTATATTGCCATGATGATGGTAGACATGTATGGAGAGAGGGGAAAGTTCTTTTGCTCTGGGCAGCTAGAAAGAAAACTCAACTTTGTACAGATTGGGCTCACATTTGTGCTGTGGGAGGCAGCTGGATGATTGTTCAGACGAGCGTTATTTGCACAAAAAGCCCACGAGTTTGGTTCAGGGCTCTTGGCAGACCATGGACGAAACCACACTTTTCAAGAAAAAGAAAATAGAGTGTATAGGAGTTCAGAAAACAAAATATGTAAGCCTCTATATTTGTAGATGAATGAGACTGGAAGTTGGGCTCGCTGCTCATACGTTGCAATGAGAGTACCTATATCGTTTGCACTAGTTGTTTTTAAAACAACCATTAAACCAGGTTTTGCTCATTCATTCACTTCTCATGTGTAGTGTCTGTGGCTTCACTTCCCTCTCTGTGGTTTAAAAGACAGTAACAACTTACTGCTTCAGAGAGATACTGCAGAATGGACCTT
Source organism: Odontophorus gujanensis (assembly GCA_013399175.1). Taxonomy (NCBI): domain Eukaryota; kingdom Metazoa; phylum Chordata; class Aves; order Galliformes; family Odontophoridae; genus Odontophorus; species Odontophorus gujanensis. The sequence goes on along the minus strand of VXAB01008908.1, from coordinate 351,785 downwards.
GGGAAATGCAGGGGTTTGTGTTTTGAGGGCGCTAAATACGTAACAAAAATGTGGCATGCATTTGTCTGACCATGTTTCTGTCTCCTCTGGCATTTCCATTTAGAGAGTGAAAGCTCACAAGCAAAAGAGTTAAATAATGCAAGTAACGTGTACTTCAGCTTTGCATGCCTTAATTTCACCGTTGAAAGTTTCTTTGATCTTTTATTTCACTGTAGCATTATTAGTAGAAACTTGTGTCTAACGACAGCGTTGCAGCACAGCCAAGTCTTCAGGTAATTTGTTCAGAGTAGGAAAGCAATGAGCAAGTGAGTACAAATAACTAGTAGGATCTGATCCAAAGCATATTGACATCATGGAAGGTTTCTATTTGTTTAAAATGATTTGGGCTTGGAGAAATATCAATTTCAACAGAATCTTACCAGAAACATGCAGTCTGTGGGTATTTCAGCTGTTGCAAGTGCTGAATTTATGGATGAAGTATATCTAGTTTCATACAAAAGACGAGCAAATAGTTTTAATAGCAGCAATCATAAATGAATGGTCATGACAAAAGTTATTTTGAACCAGGCTTATTTCAATCAGCCATCCATGAGAAGAATGTTTGCGTTTATCTTTTCAGCTGGCTATGCAATCCTTACAGTAATTTCTGGGAAAAAAAAAAAAAGAAAAAATTTTCTTTAATATTTCTTTTTAATGGTACTTAATAGTCTGTATTTCAATTAACTTAGTTGGTGCACTTGATAGATGAAGAATGGAGTCAAGCAATATTTGTGATACAAAACCATTTCTTCCCGATACAAACTGAAGACATTCCCAAGGAAGAGAGATCTGTGTGTGTCAGTACTTCAGCTCATCATTATTTTGATTTGTGGATTTTTGGGGAGAGTTATAGGGCAAAAGAGAGGAGAAAATAAGTAAGAGGAAGATGTCAGAAGCGTTCCTAGAAGTTTTGTATATCATTAGAAAAATTAACTGTCGCTTTCCTACATTTGGAGTCGGGCATCCAGATGCCTGCACTCAGCTCTAGGAGAGCCAAAGTAACAAGGCTGATGCATGCTGACATCCAGCAGATCTCATTCCCTCACTTCCACAAAATCAAAGGAAAAAGCTGCAGAAGTCCACAGGGGATTATCACCAAGCACGATGTGTGGAAGGCAAAAAATATCCTGTATGGGATATTGTAATTTTGGATACTTAGGTCATATTTGTATCTCAGTTAATGCAAAAATATTTGTCACCTGTGTGCAGGCTTTATGAGGACAGGACACTTGCAACACTGCTCAATTAAACAGTTGTGTAATCTCAGTATTGTGTTTCTTGGCTGAGAGGAGTGCCTGCTGTGTCCGAGGACATCCTCTGAGCATCTCTTACAGGGCTGAAAATGCATGTGAGGGAGGAGCACCTCTGGCAGGTGATGTGGTGCCATACCCCTGCTGTTTCGGGTTACACTGAGAGCATTTGCAGTGTGTGGGGAGCAGAAAATGGTGCTTTCAGGCTGCCTTCTGTCACTGGTAGGAAGCCAATGTATAACACACATGAAAGTCTTAATTTCACTGGGTTTGAAAGGCCTATTCCTTTTACAAATAAAAGCTGAGCAAGGAGAATCAATATTTAAAGTGATCAGGTGTTTTCCAGCGCTACATTTACCAAAAAGGAGGCTTGGATTTTTGGAAGAAAAGATGTTGGATGGTGAAAAAAGGCAGAAAGGCAAACTTTACAGTGGTCCTCTTCTTCCAAACAGCATGGACCAGAAAAGAGCATGGAAAGAAAAAGGTGTGATACAGCATCCATCAATTAATTAATTAATTAAAAGTCCCCAAAACGAAAGCAGAACATCATTGGATGCAGACCAGTCCCCCTGGAGTTGTGGCAGTAAATGCTACGGAACTGAGAAGAAATATAAGATTTGTAAACCTCTATGCCATCCTTTACATACTGGATATTGGACATCCTTTGTCACTGGGAGATTTCCTGGAGCCAAGTTCATTCCTGATTTTCTGGTCCAGTCCTCTCATGTGTCCGAGTACAAAGCGGAGTTGAAGTGTGGATGCTAGACAAGGTGGGCTGATGATTCATTCTCTCCTGTGTAGCAATTCCTGCTTGTCTCTGTCTGTGGCAAAGGAGCATCTGAAACCAAACGTGACCTTCAATCTGGTGTCTCTTTATGCTCCACAGTCCATTAAGGAGCTTCTAGTATCATTAAAATCTCAACTCTTTTACTCTATAAAGCATATAAGCAGCAGTACAATTGAAAATAATTCAATAAAGACCAATAACGTCACATAAAAGTATCCATAACCAAAACCAAAACAGTAGTGTTCCCTTTTGTAGTTGAACATTGCTCCTGAAGTACTGAAGAAAATCAGCAGTGACACTGCCGTACTTTCCAAGTGGTGTGTGAAATTCAACTATTGGTCCATGCAAATCACATACAATTGTGATTTGACTAATTAGCTGAACTGTGCAATCTCCCATTTTTAATTTCTGTATAAGCAGAAAGGAGAAGGCAAAAAAAACAACAGCTGAAAGAAAAGTCTTTAAGTTCTATCTGATTTTAAAAGTCCTTAATTGGATCCTATTAAGGGAAAAGCCTCAAGATTGAAATATTTCATTATTGTAATGATAACAGCAAGAACTGAAAGCAGTAAATGAGAGCTCTGTGTCTCAGTCCCATTCCTTGTAGCATTTGCTTTTTTATACATTTGGTGGCATAAAATGCTGTACTCCATTTTTACACTTGCTGGAGAACTTACAGCTCAGTGTGAATTGCTCTCTTTGTTACGTAGACTTTCTGTATGCTACAGAAAGGAAAGTTTTGTTGACCTTGATTACACTCAGGTATCTGCACTATTTGGGTCAAGGCTTCATATATTCCAGTTACAGGTATGAATGTAAATGATTTCTGAACTCGAGAAAATGGGTTGTTCTGAAGTCATTTATCTTTTTTTCCTTGCATTTCCTTCCCATTTGCTTTACACTGCAGTGCTTTTCCTATTGAAACAAAATGAAAAAGCCCAGAAGATAAAATGGGAAAAAGAAAAAAAAAACAACAACACAGTATGAGCAGTACATTGCAATGAATGAAAAAACCATGCTGAACCTAAATGAAAGGCTTTGCTGCATGCGTCTTAATTAATTTTATTTTATTTTTTTAATTCGGCTTCATTTCAAGATAGAACATCATCTGGAAAAGTCAAAACATTTCAAAACTCAAATGTTTCTCTTGATAGAAACTATTGTGTTTTCTAAACTGACAAACGGTAGCTTTTTTGTTTTTTGTTTTTTGTTTTTTTTTTCCAAGGAATAAACTGTGTGACAGAAGATGTAGGACTCGTCTAAAAGCAAATCTCAAATTCTGCCATGAAGGTCTTTGTGGAAATAGAATGAGTAAAATCAGATTAATGGTGAAAAAATATAGAAGATACCATGACAAAAGTGCTTTGTATGGAGTGGGGATTAAACCTGCAGTACGTGTCATTGAATGCAGTTTTAGGAATGTACCAAATGGTTTGCTGAAAAGCACCTGTTAAATTCCTTACCATCCGAATGGCACAGTTTGACCCAAACGTTCCAGTACTACAGAGTGGATGAAATTCCCCGCATGGATCACCGTGAGAAGTGCAGGACTGCTGCTGGCAGCACAGGGCTGTAGAGCAGTTCTTCCCAGAGAGCCCTGCAGATGGATTTTGGCAGCATCTGCCCAGGACAGCCCGGAGCTCTGCGTCCAACCCTCGGAGCCACAGCTCACAGAACAGACCTTGTACTTCTTACATTATTTTTCAAGCAGCTTTCTGTTGTTCCCACCTAAAAGAGCTGGTAGAAAAGCAGAGCACAGCTGCAGTGCTGCCCTTGCCATTTCCACAGGCGCTGCCCACGAGGGCGAAGACCTGCCATGTCCTTCTCTTTACAAGTTTGTGTGCCCTGTCAGCACTCAGTTTATATAAAATGTGCATCCTGCAAGGTGCTGGTGCCCTCCGCTGTCACTGATTTCTCTGATAAGCAGAGGAGTCCAGCCGTTGAAAAATGGTCATTGAATATCAAAGGTCCCACAGCACTGCTCAGTCAATTAGGAATTGTGTCTACAAGCCTGGCAGGTAAAAAGATGTCTGGATTTACTCTTAATTCTCTCTAACCAGACTCAGCGGGAGCTGGAGTTTGCTGGTGGAGACGAATGAAGAGGATTACACTGAAGCAATGCTGTGAGCTCAAAGTGTTCCCTCCCCCTGCAAAATTAAGTCTCTAGAAAGGTTTCTAGGCACTGAACAGAAAACTGCTGGTAGTTTCAAGCAAATAAACCTTCACCTGTAGTACCCAAATACTGCACAGTGCAGTTGCTGTCTGAGAACTGGAAAGATTTAGGAAGGACTCTGGTAAAGCAAAGAGCTGCTTTTCTCGTTAGACTGGAAGAGACCTAAAAATGCAGGAGAAAAAAAAAATAAAAGGAGATTACTTTTGCTTATGATTACCTAAAGTGTTCTTTTTCTCAGGGAATTCAGTGTCTTGTTAATGTCTTCCTAATGATGGTGATGGCCAGCTCTTTCCCCCTGGGCAGGTGGTGGGTACAGGCAGGGAGCGGGCAGCACTGGCATTTTGGGAGCTGCTGCCTTTCACTCCCTGCCAGTTTAATGGAAAACAGTGGTTATACTTATTGTCTAAGGTGTGGCTTCGAGGATTTCTGCTTTCAGACTCTTTATAGAAATCCACTGAACCATGCTGTCTTGTCTTTCACTTATGGTTTTTATTATGCTTGCATACAAGGTCTTGTCATAAAGTATAGTTGCCAGGAGGCAAGTTGTATATGAAAAATGCTCTGCTTATTTTATTTGAATAGCAGAGTGTGTGTAGGATTCTAGCATTTAATAGGCTACTTAACCATATTTAAGTAAGTTTTGAGTGTTTAAGTGATCGGGGGAGGGAGCTGTGCTGCTGAGTGCACAGCAGAGCTTGTGCAGCAGGGTCCTGTGCTGTGACTGGAGCTATGGAAGAGTGCTGAGATGCAAAACCCAGCTGGCTGCTTGGGATTTAAGGTCCAGAAAACATGAACAGCTTTAGTGGACCCAGCTCATCTGATTTTACACAAAGGGTAATTCAAGCACACATTTTACCTGTACAAAACCTATGTGTAAAAGCTGTGCATAGGGTCCACCCCAAACCACCAGCTCCTTCCTTGCCTGGGCACATCTCTGGGATCAGGTCTTCCCATTGTTGACCTTATCTGCTAAAAGTGGGTTCATTCGCAGAAAGGAAACGGTGAATTGGTTTGATGCCCATCAGCTGCCCTAGAGGAAGGCTGCGAGGCTGTGGAATAGATGATATGCCCTCCTCAACTCTTGAAAATCTGCCTCTACTTGAGGTGGATCCAGCGTTAGGTATTATCTCAGTGCTGCTCCTGATCCTGCCAGGAACTACAAGTGTCCTGTAGTCTTTATTTTCTTTCTCAGTGGTGTCACCTAGTTACATGTAAACCTCTTGGTGATGCCAGCTAAAAGACAGCAGTTACTCACAGACCTGGGGTGGTGGGTGCTTTCAGACTCAGAGTTGGGTGGATAGCCAAAGTTTATTATATGAAGGCATTAATTCTTGCCTGCATTCTGAGTATGTGAACACCAGCAGGTAACAGTGCTCTATCTTTGTTAGAACTTCTGATTATAAAGACCTCTGCGATTTCCATGCAGTTCAGAGCTATCGGAAGCCATGGCTCCACTACCAGCTTCAAGAAAACCCTCTCCATGAAGAGCCAGTTTTTTGGAAATACAGTTGAGGGAATGGGGAAGAGAATAAAACAATTCTCTCTGAATGAAGCGGGGAACTCTGTAGTACATAAAGAAACTGGCAGGGTTCCATGAAAATTAACATGAGAGATAAAAGGAATCTAACCATTGCTATGCTGGGAGAGTACAGTGAAACCCTGATGTTAGGGTTTTGGCAGGTCTAGGCATAAGACAAATGCTTATTGATGCATAGTACAGGCAGACCTGGCATCATCTCCACTGGAGCTGCCCTGCCAACTGCTTCAGCTATAAATGGGATCCCACAGACATGTACGGTCAAGGATGAACAATGCAAAAGATGAAATATGTTAGAGAGGTTAAGGAAGGAGAGTAAGATTGGGAAGCCTTACTTTTAATCTCATTTTGATACTGACCCTTCTGGGTTAGGTCTACAGTTCAGTGGAGAGGAATAAGAGAGATATCTTGGCCATGTGGGAAATGAGAGATGCCACATGTTGGCCATGCTGATAGCCAGATAACCTCTGCTCAAACTATGCTCCCTGCTAAGCAGAGCTGATCTCAGACTATCTGACAGCAAATGAGGAGATCCAGCCCACAGCAGGCAGCAGATGAGAACACAGAAAGGTAGTGACTTTGCACAGTGACTCTGGGGGACATGGCCTTCAGGCTCCTGGGGCTGTGCAGTATGTGGAGTGCGTGGTTCAATCTTGAGGGCATATCTGGATTTGCTCCTGTAGCGTACGCGCCGACGTAGATAGACTGATGTGTGACAATGGGCAAGTGTGCAGTAATTAATCTGAAATACCTCCAGGAACACTTCAGACATGAAAAGTGTCGCCTCAAATTTGTTGTACAATAAGGTGACAAATCACTTGAGCAAATGTTGGGTACCTGTCATCCTCTCATAAGAGCAGAAGTCTTCTAATAATCATTAGCAGCTTATTTGCATGAATTTTTCCTGCATTTGATGTGAAATCTTGTTTGGCTAGATGCAAGGAAGGCTAAGTATGTGCTGAAAGCCAGTAATTTGATTATCTGCACTCTTTCTGTCTAGTTATATGATCCTTGCGAAGTTCTTTAGTAAAACCCATTTAGAAAGAGTTGCTAAACCTTGGTGGAATGCCAACCATGCTAATACAATCAGGCCAGTGAAGAAGGGTAGATGCTTATTGAAAAGAAAACTTTAATCTTGTTAGGACTGGATACAAGGGGAAATGGTAATAAGTGGGTTGTGCTGAAACTGCCGCTCAGACAATGAAGGTGGCACCTCCATTGTGGTGTGGACACACCTGTCCTTTTTCATACTGGAAAATTCTTCTTTCATGTAGGCTAATCCTAAGGTATAGGATTCCAGAAGAGATTTTCACAGGTCATAATTATCCTCCATGCCAGCAGCTCCTGAATGGGCTTCTTGGTCACTTCATTTGCATGCTCTGTGACTGCCATTTGTTCTTCCAATGGGAGGGATTTATTTGAGGTGAGTTTGGAGTGGCAGTTTCTGTGTAACAAAAAAAATCACTTTTAGAACACTGGTGGATACTGTAGAAGCTCACAGATGGTGACCACTAAATAAGGATGTGCTCCTGGCATTTTGTCTCTGTGTGTACAGTTGATGAGGCTGCATAATCAGATGTTAGAAGGAGCCATGCATAGCACACTGAAAAGGCTTCCTTGTAGGGAACACTCAATCCCAGAAGTAAAAACTGTGTGTGGGGATGAGTATCTCCAGAACTGGACCGCATTCCTTTTAGGGCTGTAAAGTATTTACAGGAACACTCAAAAGTCACACAAAAATAGGCAGAAAGAGGTTTGCTGAAAGCTAGAGTTGGTTCAGGGAAAGGTTTACTTAGGATGATGAATCTGGGCCAAGTAGTAGCTTGACAATGCTGAGATAAAGCAGATTTGCTAGTCTTCCTTGAGATTTATTTAAGGACTGAGTCAGGACAAATACCACAGCTTGAAGTGGTACATGCAGGAGGGAGGCCTGTGCAGGAAGAGCAAGCACTGAACCTGCATGAATCCCACTACAAGAGCTCACTGAGTGTGCACAATTAGGTGCTCTGTTATTTCCCTAATGCAGTCCTGAGATGTTTGCTCCCCAGTGTTTACTGATTGCTGCCTGAACTGACTGGGAGCTGGACAGACTCATTTCCCAGTGGTAAAGCTTAGTGTGACATGGGATCATGCTCCTGTAGTGGGCTGGAGGTGTCATAATCCCTATTATCTGCCCCAACATTCATGTACTTCATACTGTTTTAGATAAGACCACAATGATATTAATGTCCTGGCTGTGCTCTCCTGGGGCGTGTGTATTGTTGGTGTCTCTCCTTTGCAGGTTCTACTGACCACATTAGTTGCTGTGGCTCTGCCTTTGCTCTTCCAAGAATGAGTAGCTCACATCTATGGTGAGGTCCTGCTTGAATATGGGCTGTTATAATTATATTAGAAATGAATAAAACTACACACTCTTGTTCAGTGGCAAAGATGAGCTTTGTGCAATGAGGAAATGCTCATGGTTGTCTTAAGTACCTTTGAGTGGAAGATTTGATAGAAACCTAATTGTTGAGGAATTAAACTCCTCCAGTGCATTTTCTGGCATAGTTTTACAATTATGTGCATTGACATCTGTTATTGCTAATTACTCCTTCAAACTTCGCCAATGATCTCTTGCACTTCCTGTAAGAAATGCTGAAAGCTTTTAACAGACAAATTAATTATGTGTAGTTTTTGATGCAAATTAGCCCAATTAGTTGTAGCATTGATACCTCCTTCATGTAAAAAAGTAGAGAAAGAAATATCATATACATATTTATAAGTACCTTTCTGACAGGTGATAGTGGGTCATGACGAGGAATTCATTTAGGTTCCTACAATGACTTTGAAAATGACAAACAGAAGTAAAAATTTTGTGAAACATTGTGTTTACTTCATCACAAAATCCCTGAATATTTACAGGTGGTGCTTTTGGGGAAAACTGCTACTGTTGGTACCTGACTTTTTTTTCTAATGCACTTCCAAACCTGGGGATTCCCAAGCTGAAAGTATTGCTGTGGACTGAACGATTCACAGCCTGAACAGTTCAGGAATCCCTACCTGCAAGCTCAGCTGCTCTTTGCTATTACCTAATGAACAGTAAATCATCCCCTGTGATGTGCTCTTCAGGAGCAGAAAAGCTCAGGCAGGGAGGCTGGACATACATTGTTTGGAGGTTAGAATGAATGGCAGAGCAGGCACTTTGTAGGGACGAGCTCCTCTGTATGGCAGCCTTTGCACTGTACTGATTCCTGCAAATCCTATCTCAGACCTTATCTTTCCTCTCTAAGAAGTTCTGTCTCCTAATAAAACAATTAAAATGTCCTCTGAGGCTCAAGGTTCCCATGCTCAATCATTTCCCCGAAACTTTGCATTTCAACATCCCTCAGTGCAGCACATCTGCACGCACTATCTCAGCAATCTTCTTCAAACAGCATACCTGACTTGTAGTGTCACGTATAGGGGAATCGGTGTAAAGCGACTGTTATTCTTCCACCTAAATGACACACAGAACAAAATAGTAGTGAACAGTGCCACACTAACCTGTAGGGAATGTTATGGAATAAGTGCTCTTTTTTCCCCCCAGAATTTCACCCAAAATATATTTTTTTCATTCTACAATAGACTTAAATTGTTGACTAACAATACCTGTGACTGTATACATAGAGGAGAGCTTTGGTTAATCCCTGAAAATATTTAAGTTTATAATCTTAACGTTCTTAGAGATACTGTTCCTGTAGTTCCCCATGTGCAGTTTGATTTGGAGGATGCTTCGGTGCTTTTCAGTGGAGGAGTTAACTGCAGCGTTGAATTTACAAACAAAATCCAGAAAATACTACTTGTGCTTTACTATTATGGAACTTAGTGGAAATGTTTCAGCCTCTGCTTGTTTTCAATGGGATGAAAACTGCTTGCAGGACTGTCCTGTAGCCAATTGGTGAGATTTTATCAGACCTGATACCTAGTTGGGATTCTTAAGCCTAGCTCAAAGCCTGACTTCTAAAAATAAGCACAACTGCTCTGAGCAGGCATTAACCAAAAAAAAAAAATGCACTGATGGACACCTAGAGAAACAGGATGAAATGCAAAAAGCTGAGGTTTTGTGGATCCCTTGCATTTCAGTCCCACTCCTGGCTTTCCAGCATCCATCCCACACTGTTTCAGTCTGACTGGGCTATCTTGGTTTGATTTTCAGACAGTTTATCTTACCTCAGACACCAAGCTGCCTGGCTTCTCCTTTCAGTAAATTCACTTGGCACCCATGGACTATTCAGTCCCAGCTTCTGCTAGGAATAATATTCATTGTGTAGTCCATATAAGTTTGAGTTGGATTGCTCCATTATCGCTTTCCCCTCTGAACACATGCAACTTATTGACTGGTGCCTGTTCCTTTCTGTTAATCTTGTCTTGTTTTGATTGCTCTCGTTGTTTGTTGCTTTGTTGTTGTTGCATGAGAAAAAATGCGGATGACAAATTTTCTGTGGTTGTCTTTTGGGAGCTAGCAATTGTCAGGAAAAAGGGTGAGGTGACAGTCACTGTTGGTATGTGTTGGGAACTTAATTCCTCTTCTGACTACTACACCCAGGTATTCCATTAATTCGTACTAGTGCTGATTGCGGAGAGTTACAAAACTGGGACTGCAACATTTGGGCAATGCCAATTCCAGGAAATAACTGCATTTTTTCCAGTTGGCAACTTCCAGAATGACAGCACTGACCAAGCACTGCTGTATGATAGAGCTGAACTTTCAGAACATTTCATTTCAGAGATGAGGTTAGAGAATGACTGATGACTTGCCTGCCGTTGAGCTGTTTGAAGACTGCCATATCGTTTGTTTGAATATGTCACAAGAAAAAAACAATGCTATTCCTCATGAAGTGAGGGCATTGCAAATTTTCTGCTCTTTAGAAATAACACAAACTTGACTCATCACAATGAATGTCAATATTTGCTCTTTCACACCACTGAGATATTACAAAATGTTGTCAATTTCAGTTGTGTAGCCATCAAAACTTGGTTGTAATAAACTGAAGTCTAGCGTCAAGTATTATAGGAAGTACTAATTTTAAAGAGTTTGTGAAGAGAGTGATATGAGTTTAGGATATTGTTCTGCATTTTATTAGCTCATCAAGCCCAATGAAATAAAGAAAACCCAACTGAGGTAGCCAGGTGTGCCATGGGGTTCTGCAGGTGGTAGGCACCAGTCATGCATGCTAGCGTACCCACTGGGTCTGTGTGGAGTATCTTTGCACATGGTGTGTGGGCTGTTTGTTTTTTTATAAATGGGACAGATATGGCTCTAATGCTCCCAGTGCTTACACAGCTATCTCTGGGCCCGTGCAGGGATCCTCCTTCTGCAGCACCTTTTGCTAGCCCTGTGCCAGAGCAAGCTTCAGCCTCTGACTTGTAGCTTGTCCTTGCCCAGACTCCCTCCTTTTATTCTCTGCTTCTGCGAGTGAGGGAATGGGCATCCAAGACCTCATGGTCTGGGGCTAGGCTCAGACTCCTGTCTGGAAGCACATTTCTGTTTCTCCATAAGCTTGCTGGAGCATCACACCTTTTGCTGGGCAGACTTCTTAGGACTGAACCTTTAGATGAAAGTTGTACTCCAGGGCAGTCCTATAGCAGTTATCAGTGATACAGGAACTGCAGCTGAATGGGCCAGGCAGAGCCAGCTGGAGGGAACAAGGAGCACTCCAACAGGAGAGCAGGGAAGAAGTGGGGCTTCAGGCTCATGAAGATGTGACCACAGCTGCCTTAGGTAACAAAAGAGAGCCCAAAGTCCTCAAACCCTAACTGCAGAACCCGTGGCATTTTCTCCCCATTTGGATTGTTTTTTCCTGGAACGATGACTGATTTTTTCCTAATTATTTCATTCAACCCAGTAGTTATGTGAGGAACCCAGTCACAGTGATCTAAACAAGAGATGGATTAGCAGATTAGTAGTTCCCCTAGAAAATGTGGTGCAGTGCTTGAAAATGAATCCTGCTCTTAATGTAGGGAAAAATGCAAAAACAAGCAGGTCTGTTATTAGTATTTCCTATTTAAAATAGACTTCAATTTCTGATATTAAAATTGCAAATGCTATAAAAATATGGTGAAGTATGTGTTCTAAAGAAACCTCTTGAGGTTTCCTGTAACTAATTATTTACAGTATGAAGATCTGGCATAACAGGTATAGGCATCCTGGCGATTATGTATGAATGTAATCATGGCCTGTCAGATGTTTTTAATTAAGCTTTCTCTCGTCTGAGTGCTCTGAATGGTGATGAGCATTAACATCCTTCAGTGGAGCAGTGTACTGTCTGTGTGCAGACTGTGGTTTTGTGCAATGTTCAGTGTTAGGCTTAGAAGTATGGATTTAGCTTGAACCTGGGTAATGGGAGGTCTTATTTTGTGCACTGGCGATTTCTTCTCCCAGCTGTTCTGTCTGCAGCTAAAGAGATCTTTGAGTCTTCTTCTTTGGTGTAGACTAAGCTAGGTATAAGGAGCTTTTCTGTGGCCAACTCATGGAGGGAACTCAAAGGCTGCCTGGATACTTTTCCAAAGTACACTCCAATATCAGGTTCTGTGAGGTCAACTATAAGGCTGACTCCTACCCCTTGTTCTTAGGACAGCTGCACAAGTATGACTAACACATTGTCCGAAAGAGAGGTTATGTGTAATTGGACATTAATATTGGAAAGCTGGGAATTTGGCCTGATGAGTACTCCAGGTTGAGAGAAGTGATTTTTCTCCTCTATCCAGCTGTGGTTTGGACATCTGGAGCGCTGCATCCCTTTGCAGAGCTCCTCAGGGCAAGGAAGAGGTAAACCCCAGGGCAGTATGGCCTGTTGGCCTCAGGGTGGCTGGGCTCAGGGCATCCAGGGAGCCCCAGAGCTTACCGGGGCTGCACAACCCCAAGCAGAGAAGGAGAAAGGCAGAGAGGAAGACGTAGTTGCTGTCTTCAGGTTCTTGATGGATGGTTAGAGAGAAAGCAGAGCCTAACCCCTTCCCAGAAGGGCAGAAAAAGTAAGGGAGGAAATGGAAACACACTGCAGCAGGGGGAGATTCCAGCCAGGCTGAAGGAAAAAAAAATGTTCAGTGGAGGGAGGTCAACCAGAACACCAGAGAGGTGGTGAGATCCCATCCCTGGAGGGGCTCAGAGCTCCCCTGGAAAAGACCCTGAGCAACAAGTTGCAGAGTCAGCCCTGATTTAAGCAGCAGCTAGGATGAGATGTGATCTAGAGATCACCTCCAGCTCCATCTGTTCCGTGGCCCTATCAAATCTCACAAGAGTGTTATGCTTCCAGTATAGTTTTGGTTCTTACTGTGCTTAGTGCTAAGAATAGTCTACCAAACTGTTTGGATTTTGCTGTCCCCTCAAGCAATGTGTTTGTGTCTGGCCATGGGAGGAAATATGTGTTTCTGTGTACAGAGACTGGGGACAACATCCATACACCTGCACATAGGTACACAGAAATGCCTAGGGAGAAAGAGTAGATGTTAGTAATTTAACTTATAATCACTTGGACTTCACTTCCTATATTATGAAAAATCCTGTCCTAGAGAAGCAGAAGAATGTTGGGAAGAGACTCCAAGATCTAGCTGAAAATCACTATGTTTAAGAAAAAAAGTGTAATATCCTTAGAAAATATAAACCTATTAGAGTGGAATTGCTTGCTAAAGGATGTAGTGGAAAGTCTATTTCATCTCAACAATAACCTACAGGTAGTTGATCACAGCATTTCCAGTGTAAGAAGAAATGCTAAGCAGAAGTGCTCACTGTAGCTAACAGGGTAAGCCAAGGAACTTGTTTTCCCCAGTAGATCTTCATAGACCATTTCCTTTACTCCCAAAGGGTCCACTGATCACAATTGTAGCAGCATTATAAGATATATACAAAGGAACCCATTCTGCAGGGGAGTGCCCAGATGACTTGCAATATGGAGCTTTTAACTTCTTTGAATCTTCCTATAGGATCTAAATAGATCCAGATTCTCTAAGCTGTACTAATCAGCAGCACACCGAGCTGGAGCTGCTCGGGCTCTCCTGCACCCAGTCCTGTGTGTTCTCTTTGTTTTCATTTTCTCTTTTTATTTTTTTGTTTTGGAGGGGGGAGTGGGTGGGGAGAGGTGGTGGTGGAGGAGGTTGTGTTAGTCCTGCTTTTTAAAGAGGGAAACTACTGGCCATCTGCATGTAAAACAGGTTGTTGCTTGCATGAATATCTATGCGTGGTCATTTAGGAGTGCTCATGCATTGCCCAGTCTTGTGTACAAAACTGTGTGAATTGCATACAATTTAGGGAAGCGAGTGTGATCATAAAGAATTACTATGCAAAGTATCGTGGCTCAGCTTTTGTCAAAAAATAAGCATTGTAAATAAAGCTAATGCTGGTGAAGATGATGAAATTACGATTAGCAAGTAATGAGTAAAATGATTTGCTTGACTACAAAGAGAAAGTGTATGAGAATCTTATCTGGAAAACAAATGTGAATGCTCAGATTCCGTTGAAGATACACCGATCAGTGGCAGCTCCAGATCGGGTCCATTATATAACCCCACGAGCCCTGAAAGGGCCGTGTTACCAAGGTTAGCTGTGGATGGTTGGTTATAGCAAGTCCTCACGGTTCCAATAAAAATTCTCCTATTACTTAACCACTTCCTGCAATCATCGTCTGTGACTGTAACAGCTTGAAATTAGTTGAACAGGAACCTCTTTTCTGTTCATTTGCTTATGATTATAATTGAGGTAAAACCATCATTTTTAAAAATTAGTTGGCTTTTAAGTTCAGATCCAAAGCTTTCCATGACTCAAATGAAAGAGCAGAGATAAAGTGTTTTGTGTTTTATTCAGTATCGGCTTCTTAATTATCTTATTTTTCTTTTTAAACAGACGTTTAAAAACATAAATCATGCAAATGTGTGATTATGTGCATAGTGATTTGTAACATCAGTTTTTTGGGAAATGATTATTTGCATTCATGATAAAGTAAACCCTGTCTGTTATTATATATAGCTGCTATATGGAAATCACAGTGCCTAAACAAACTGCATTATGAAAAACATGTGTTTTAAGAACCTGTTCTCTGAAGATATTTAATTTCCATTTAGAATACCAGTTTTAAAATTAATGGCTCTGCTTCAAAATGAAAATTCCCCTTCTCTGAAGTTCAGTGACTCCTGAAATATCGCTACTTTGTCCCAAGAAAGCACTGTCTTTTTAAATCTTGGCTCTAATTCCTCTTTGATTTTGCATCAACACCTTAATGGGGAAAAAATTTGCCACAAATCAGCATCTGATTAGTCCAAATCGTCCTTCCTAATCCCCCTCCAAAAAAAACACAATTTGCAAAATACTGTTGTGTGCTCATGTAACATCTCTGTACATTTAAAAACCCAGGTGTATTGATGAAAATAAATAGAACATTTTAATTAAAACTCATAAAATTGTTGGACATCTGCTCCAAATTGTTCAACATCTTAGTGGTTAACAGATTTTGTGCACCTAGATAATGAATTACTCGTTATTATTGGCATAAATAGTAGCTGTGGGGCTTTTTATAGCAAGATCAGAAGCCTCTTTGTGAAAGCTCTGGCTTACTTTATAGTCTTTTGGCAGATGCCTATTAGAACCAATAAGTTTAGCTAAAAAAAGGGAGGCAGAGTTAAACACAGGAAACAAGAGTTGAATGTCCGCCAATAAAAATGATCACAAATCAGGGCTGCTGATGTCATAACCCTTGGGGTCAGAGGTTGGGCACGGAATAAATGGCTCTGAAAGGGGCAGCCTGTCTGCGGGGCTGAGCTGTTGTTGGCAGGCAGGCCCGGCCATGAGTAAATGGGAGGCACAATGCCGCCAGTAGGCCTCATTAGCGGCCGGCCGGGCGAGGAGAAGTGTTTGATGAGTCCTACACGTCCCACTGTGGCACTGTGTGATGTAAATGGAATAATTACTATGATCTAATGGGCGTCTCTTTTGCATGCGGGCCCCCGGTGAATGGAGCCCCTCTTTTATGGCATTCAGCCTGGGTTGTGTAAACTGTGGGGTGCCGCTGGGGATGGGAGCCCGCGAGGCCGGCGGCAGGTCCGCGCCGACCCGCTCGCATTCACCGCGAACAGAAAGAGGAGGCCAAGTAATTTGCTTCCCTGCCTTTCACCGCGAGAGCGGCAGATTGAAGGTCACACTCCACTTGGCAGGACTTGAGTTGCGCCCGGTGCTGACGCCGGCTTGGACAGATGCGGCATCCATTTGCGGGACTGCCGAGGCTGGGCTGCGTAATGGCCCCGTGCGTGCTGCCGGCCCAGGCGGGCGCCGGGTGTCTGCCCTTCTATTTCGGAATTCTTCGTCGAAGCCCCGCATGTCTGCACTGTGCTGGATCAAACCCCGATCCAGACGATAACAAACGGCCCTTTGTGGTCTTTATATAGAGCGTTAAAAGTCCGAATTAAAATAATTGCGTTTGTGCAGACGTACTACTTCTTCAAGCTGAAAGGATGCGATTTTGTCTCTATATGAAGATGGTTAGGAATGTCCCGTTAATAACATTATATTGATTGTGTAATACTATATTCCTCGTTTGGATCCAGGCTAATGCAATCCTGACTTAACGAGATTTCGTTGTGGCTGATTTCAGATGCCCGTATTAACAATCAGCATTATTTCCTTATTAATTACATGCTTTGTGCATCCATATGGCTTAAATTAAATCTCTCAGACTTAATTTTTTTTTTCAAGTGGTATAATATTCTTCACAAACTTGCTCCAAAATGTTTTGTGCGTTTTCCCTCAGCATTCCCCGTGGGCACGCTTTTTAGGGAACTCTAGAATGACTTTTATTTTTGATGTTTGTTGTTATGATACGCTCAGTGCATGGCTAATTAGGGCCAAACCATGGACATGTAGAAGTCAATGGAAAAACTCTCTGTGAGTCCAGTAGGACCAGGATTAAAGTGTGTGGTCTACACAAAGTCTGATGGAATCCAGCCTGCTGGAAAATATTTTTCCATGGGATATTTTATAAGGTCATTTTAATTATGACCTGTACAGTATTTTGTTGTTTGTGGTCACACGGAATCCACACTCATCTTCTGTGAAGACAACACAATCTTTCCTTTAGGGAACATTTTTTTTATTTTTAAAGAAGGAATAGATTGTGGATACTTGGGAAGGTCAAATCTAGGTCAGCATCAGTGCTCTAAGCAGTGCTCTAAACACATGTTTACATCATTTGGAACCCATTATTCATGGTTTTATATTTCTTATTGTGAAATAATGCATCAACAGTTTTGTTTTGTTTTGTATTTAACTCGTAATATTTGAGCGTTAAACTTCACATCAGCGGAGTGTGGGAGAAACAAACACGTACAATTACTAGACAAAATAGATTGGAAGTTGACGATCTTCTGTTGCCTGTGGATTCATGAATGTTGTGATGTGGTTTTCTTGGCTACTTCAAAGGAATCCACAAAAAAGCACCTAATAAAAGCAAAACCTACTGTCAAAGTGTAAATTCTGTATAGTAGGGTCAATCTTTCTAACAATTTTGAAAATTGTTGGAAGTCCACAACTTGAAAAAGGCTGGAAACCCCTGATGATCTCCTTTCAGTGTGTTTTTAGTTACTCGCCATGATTCTTGGGTCCCTTTCTTTTGCTTCTGACTGCTATGGACAACAAACTTGGCAAAAAATCAGATAGACCTGGCAGAAAACATCAAATCTGCCCAGGGCTCGGTCACTGAACCAACAGACAGCAACTACGTGCTTTTCTTTGCCAAGTGTCTTAAATTGTTTGGTTTCACAAGCACTTTTTCCAGATGCAAATAAAGCCAGTGGAGATGAGCTTACTGTACAGGGAAACCAAGCACGCTCAGCATTTCATGCTGCCCCAGTTGCAAGTTCAGAATACTCAAATGGCCGAATCTCCCTGATTTCACTTTAGTCTGCTGTTGATAACCCTACAGCCTCAACCGGTGCTTTTTCCTTGTCAGACAGACCCCTGAGCAGGTCAAATAGGATTTTCTGACTCCTGCTAAATGCAAAGGAATGGGATGCTCAGTGTAACGTGCTGGTGAGTGCAGTTTTACAGGACTCCTCTTTGTCCCCGGGTGAGGTTGTTCCACATCCTGCTGTCACTTGAGCTGTCTCAGTCCAGCTTTGCTTTCCGTTGCTCTGTGAATCGGGGCACCCATAAGTGAGCATGGAGCACAGCGAGCCCTTCCCAAACCTCCCCTGCTTCTGCTGCCCCATGTGTACAGCTGTTGCTCGTGGCCAGCACCGCGCAAGGCAGCAGGTGTTGGTGTGAGGCAGCCCTTGGTGTGGCTGGAGCTGGCAGCTCCCAGTGCCCTGGGCACAGCGAGCAGGACTTGTGCCAGGGAGTTCAAAGAGCACCAAAAATGAAAGCCACTCTCAAACTAGATTTCCCAAATTGCTCCACACTCAGCAGTTCCCTTGCTGAGTCTGCACCTGTATAAGTGACTCCATTTCTCAAAGGTGCTCACCAGCCTGTAACTCTTGCTGTTCCTTATGATAAATAAGGTTTCAGTGGGAGCTGCTGCCCATTAAATACCTGGGAAACCTTCCCCGGTGTAGATACTATTATTAACATTATTATTCCTTTATTTCTTAGAGCACTTACTTGTTCCTGCAACTATTCTGTGGTGAACTAATCCCTCACCGGGCTGTGCAGTGGGTTGACTCTGTCATTTACTGCACTTGAAGGTAAACGTTACTGATAGAAATCTGTCAGAGGATGTAAACCACAAAAGCCAATTCAGAGTTTCAAGCACATTTCTGTCCGTACTGATTCTCCTGCAACTGTTTTTCGAGACAAAACCGAATAACTGCGAGTCCTGTCCGCCACCGCCCGCTCTGGAAAAGGGTTAAATTTAAATAATAATTTCGTGAGCTGTTCCTGTTGTAGGTGGGGTTTGGAATGCAGAACACAACAGACCCTCACATTTTTCACTGATTATCTTTAATTACTTGTGAGGGCTGAGCAGCTCGCATTACCCCCAGGCACCACAGGCTGACAAGGAATCTTCTTTGAAACCATTTATAGTGCATCGCATTATCGAGTAACGAACAGAGCAAAACCGACACAGAAAAAAAAAGTTAATTATTACTTTCATTATTGTCAAGAGTTTTATTTACTTCTGAAGTGCTACTTTTAAACACCCATTCTATTCTGTAAGTGTTGCCAGCACGGGGCTGCTCCGCTGCCCCTCTCCGACCAGGCGCTCGTAGGACTGACTGTATCAGTGGTTTGAAGGCTGGCAGTATTTATTTTGGCAGACCTAAACGTGGGATAGGGAAAATAGAGAATCATCTGTAGTAGAAGGCTTTACCCACCCGACCATTTTTTCTTTCTTTTTTTTTTCTTCCCCATTCCATGCATTTTTCAGGGGAGATGCAGCTGAGTGACTTGAAGCTCAGCGGTGAGAGCTTTGCTGCTGCTGTCCTGTCCCCTTGTGGGAAGGCTGCAGGGCTGGGGCATCCCAAGATGACAGATCTCTGCCAAAGTGTCAGCTCGAATACTCAGCATTTCAGGATTTCTGTTATGAATCTCATTTGGTGAGGATAAGGCAGCGCAGAATAGAAATGGATTACAGGGCAGCGGGAAGGCACAGAGGTTTAATATGTAGTATGTGACATAGTGTCTCACTTCTAGGAACCTCCAGCTGTGATTTAATCACAAAACATCCCAGTGTGGCACACAGGGGCAGTGAGGAACTGGGGCAGGGAGACTGGCAGGAGCTGGGCTCTGTGGGAGTGCAGGATGACCGAGGGACTGACCATGTCCTGAATGAGGGTAGTGCTGAATCTGAAAGGAAGCAACCCTGCTGAGCAGAGCTCATGGTCTGAGATAGTCAGGCAGAGCCCAGCGCCCAGAGCCCAGAGTGGCACTGTCTGATAACAGGACTGTGACACCACGTGCTGGCTCTGCCCCACCTGTGGGTCAGCACACACCATTACTTGTGTGCCACCCTCTGGAAAGATCCAAGCTCAGTGTCTTCTCTTGGATGATGCAGAGTTTGAACTAACGTTTCTCACTTTGCTTTCGCTACTGAGATTTACATTGTAAAATACATCTGCAGTTCATAGTGTATAATTTGTGCAATTGAATTTGTCTGAGAAAATGTGGCTTGAGAAACATTCGATAACCAGGCACTGGAATACCCACAAAGTTCTGAATTTTAACCCCTCCATGTTTTACAGATGTAATTTAAATTATTAACACAATATCTAGTGGCCAGAAGTGCAGACATTGCTGCTGTACAAGTAATTGCTTATTAATCTGGGCATGTGCTTGTCTTGCTTTAGCAATGCCAGATTCCATACGTAATTTCTTTGACCTGTTTGCTTTTAAAACTGCTTATTTTTTTTTTTACTACATCTGCAGGAACGCTAATCGAGCCTTAATAGGCAGATGGAAGTGTTTGCAAACCATCTTATTTGTCTTATTTTCAGTACTGTGGTTTATCAAGTAGTTCATGAGAAATTGAGAACCAGTGTGTGTACACAGATCGTTTCAATGGCAGTACCACTGAACACACCAGGCAGTGACTGTGTATTTTAAATCAGTGCCCTGGATTGTCTGCTGGCAGTGTTCACAGGTGGGAAGGGTAGAAGCATGCCCAGATTTACTGTAGGTAAAATTTGACTGTGCCCACGTTGCAGGGCTGGCAGTAGTGCCAGCCTCAGCACTCTTTTAGGTGAGTCATTCCTCCTCTGCATGTCGTACATTCATGGTTAGTGGTGGTGGTTTGGTTTTTTCCTTTCTGCAAAGAGATGATCCCGGTAAATGGAAATCAGGTGGAGCCGTGGACTTCATAGAACGTTTTCTGGAAAACTCATTTAAAAATACAGGTTTAAAATAGTAAAACTCCTTCCCTCACAATATTTCTACCAATTCTCACCTCCATATTTATGGCAATCTGAAAGTCAAAGGCACTGCTGCAGCTCTCCTGTTTGAGAGCAGCCTGGTTCACAAAGTTGTTCTCGTGCTCTTGTGAATTTTGTTATTGATTTCATGTTAGAAAGCTAAAATCCTGCGAGTCCCTCTGACTGGGGCAGGCTGAAGAAGCATGATGATAGGTCTGAATGAACAAGCTGTATCACAGAGCTACTCTGGGGGAAGGCAGGATACATTATGCATGTTGAAGGTGCATCTTATATTACAATGATCTTGAAATGCCAATATAAATAAATTAAGTGGGGCTGCCAAAAGACAATTTTCTCCTTTATTATTCTACCTTTTCAATTCTAATTAACTTTTTTTTTTTTTTTTTTTTTTTTAAAAAAGCTTATTGNTTTTTTTTTTTTTTTAAACAAGGCTAATGCCTATAGCTATGGGAGGGGAAGATAGAGCAGAGATAATGGGAACATCATCACAAAAAGAAAAACGCTGTGTAAAAGAGTAAGATAGCAAAGGTGAAGCACATTTAGCACAGGTACTTTACAGTACCCACTAGCTTCGAGCTAGTGAGATGGGTCTTGACTGGTTCTCCCAGAAGCTTTGGCAACTTTCTTCTTTTCTGTTTGGAGAGAAACAAGGGCCTGTGCTGAACGAGCTGGGCTGGGCTGGGCTGGGTTGGGTTGCAAGCAGTAGTTTGCCACAACCACAGCGCAGTGAGGGCTGGATGTCAGGACATGGTGATGTCTCAGGCAGTGCAGGAGTTTCTCTACAGGTCAGGTTAAACTGCATGTGCAGTGGGAGCCCAGGAACCTCCGGGCTGTGCTGCCAACCTCTGACGATCGGTGACTGCTGAGAGTTGCTCTGAAGGGAGCAGGTTTTGTCCCAGCACAGCTGGGCAGCTCGGGAATATCCCCATGAGCTGTAAACAAGTTAAACTGCATGCTCTGAGTGCTCATCACATGGCATCAGGGCGCTCCTAGCGGGATTGTTCTCCTTCTGCAAAAAACACAACGACGACCACGCACGGCTCTAAACCGTGAGACGACATTGCTTCCACTTACCCAGCCTGTCCTTCAGCACTTAAAGCCACCCGACTTAATAACTCCTAATAGCCTTGGGGACCAAAGGAAGCTTTGACTCCCTTTTGTGCCTGTATTACTTCTCCATCAGTTGCCAGGAGGGCATCCTTTGAGTAGGAGCACAGAGGACACATGTAGCTTAAATCCCTTGCCTTCTGAAGTCCCTGTTCTGTGGTCTCGCTTCAGGAAGTTTCAGATAATGCTGGGCAGAGAAGAAGAATTTCTTAATCCCTGTTTGACAGACAGGACAAAGCTAGAGGTGGTTATGGCCCCACTGCTACCAATGCTCTGCCTGCAGCCATCCTTTGCCTGCTCTGCCCTCTGTGTGCCCAGTTAGCTCTGCCTGCAGCAACAGTGCCATGCTCCAACCTTGCTCAAGTTGAGCTTTAAACCAGTTTGTTTTCTGTCTCAGAGCTGCCAGCACAAGGTGCTGGCTCTGATCACAACATTCTGTCTGCAGAAATTCCCTTCTGAGAAGGCTACTCCCAGATGAGGCCAAGAGGAAACCTTTGGTTGGGTTGGACCAGGTTGAGCACTGACAAGATCTTGGTGATGCTGGAGGGTAACGTTTGTGCCTTCATTTCACGAGGGATCTTACCCATACCTGAGATACCTCGACACTTCTCTAGTGACTTGGCACACTTCAGAAATACAAAATGAACAATCAAGGTTTGTGTAATGAAAGCAAACAGCTGGTGGCATGTGTGATCACTTGAGAGTGTGCAATTAAATAAAAGGAACCTAAATAGCTGTTACATTCCCAACAGCATGGTCTTGTGAATAACCAGAAGGAGCCATTCATTATTTGCCTCCAAATATATCTCCACTCAAATGATTCTTCTGTTTGGGAGAATCTCTATTAATAGAGACCGAGGAAAATAATGTCATCTTTGTCTCTTTCTAAGACATGTCCTTATTTTGTTTTGGACAATGGGGTCATTTATGATGATGAGGTAACTTGTTCTGAATCCTGAAAATGTAATTTCTGATGAACTGTGAGTAGTTTTACTAGCTGTTGAAACGTCTTTGCGACCTCATTTCCAGTTTACAATAGGCAGCATTCTAACACTGGTGTAAACAGCAGCTCGGGCATCTGTATGCTGCCTTGAATGACAAGAAAAAAAAGGGAGATTTAAAACAACATGTCAGGTCTGTGAATTCTGCTCTCTTCCCTATCTTCCTGCCATGTGCTCATCTCAGAGGCATGGCCTGCCACCCTGGCCCAGTGCAGGGCAACTAACTGCAGCAGTGCAGCCCGAGCTGGTGGTGCAGAGCATCCAACAGCTGCTCCACACACGGCAAGGAGCAGCTGAAATCCAGCCCGTGCCTCCTCTGAGTGCTGCAGCAGCTGCTCGTCACCCACAGCACGCTGCTGATTCTGATCTGAGCTCAGAGGCATGTCTCTGCCCTTCCAGTTTCTCTTATTTTGGAAAAGTCAAAGATCAGGATTTACAACAGAAGCCATTACAGAGAGCTCGTAAACCTCTCGGGCCCGCAGATTGTAAGCAGGTAATTAAAGTTAAGCACCTGCTGCAGTGTTTGGCCGACACGCAGTGCTGTGCCCATGCAGTCCAGGGGCAGTGGAGCTGTGGGACAGTGCCTGTGTCCCTTCCAGAGGTGCACTGCCCGGTCCCCTCTGCATGGACAGAGGGCAGCAGTGCTCTGCAGCGAGGCATTTCCACTGCGTGCTGTGTGATGCACGTTACATTGGTGACTGATCCTGCACAGATGCAAAACCCTTAAATTTATTCAGTGAGTTTCATCTGAGGGAAGCAGCGCCAGCCAGCGCTGTAGTTCCTTTCTTGTTCAGACCATACTGGAGCAGATTCTGCAGTAACGCTCCCAGTACTTATATTTGAATGTCAGAGCAGGTAAGAGAAGAAAAAGTAATTTCAGATGGTGTCCAAGTGTCCAAGCTCTTGTCTGTGTCATGAAGTACCTTCATTTAGAAGATGATACTCGCATTTGTACAACTGGGCTAGAGAAACTAAGGAGATGAAGAGTGTGCAAGAGCTTGCCAGCGTGGATGCTGGTGTGGTTTCACACTGTTTAACTAAGCTCACGTTAAGCTGCTGTGCTGATACAAGAAGTAGGCTGGGGATTGCTGCTGCTACAATTTATGGTTGCACTGTAAATTAACCAGTGCAGCTCAGCTGCTGTAAACTACTTCAAGTTTATTTCAAGAGTATTTTCACATAAAGCTGTATTGCTTTAATTATCTATTTTAAAACCGCATCATTTTGTTAATCCGCTGTAACTTTTTATATGCAAAGTAGCTTTCAGAAAATTGATGAGGTGCCAAAGTCTGCTCTGTCAGTGTTTCTGCTTCACTGAAGGTTTGGGCTTTCTGTACAGTTACATTTAAGGACAGAACTCTGCCTCTTCTCCCCCATTAGAGTATGGAGGGAACAACTTTTGATCTCATTAATTTGTGTGATTGCAACGGGTCATGTGAAGTATGAGAAATACTTCCTTATCTAGCCGATAAAACAGACATCATCTTCCAAGGAAAAACATCTTGGCTTTTTCTTATCAGTCTGCTTAGCAAAACAACAACCAAAACCAACAGAAAACCGCACACTAACTTCCATACTATGCTGAGATTAAAAGCTTTGGGCAGAGAGGGCTTCGCCTAGGCACAATAAAGGCGTTAAGCTGTTCTTTTTGTACTCTGTGCTCTGCGAATGAAGTTCAATTCCTCATGCCTTATTTACTCTGTGATTTATTTTCCCTCCCTTCTCTACCCAAATAACCATGGACAAGAAAGACACTGCTGTAGTGAAAACTCCAGACTGGAGGACAGCTAGGAGTTTCACAGAGGCTGAGCAGAAAACACACCTGGAATAGCTCAGAGACTCTACCTCTGTGCACCACTGGCAAGTGCTGCAGGTCTTTGCAGCCACAATGGGCACCCGCAGCTGAAAGCATCCTCAGCGTGGCTGGGAATGCTTGGGAAAGTGGCTGTGCAGGTGTGCTGCTGCTTTAGTTGGTGCAAACAAGGGTATTTCCATCAGTACATTGGAGTGGCAGTGACTTTGCACTGCTCTGCCCGTTGGAGCCTCGTATCAGCTTTAGCTAAGCAGTGCAGGATGGCTGTCTTCATACTATTACGCTATTTACAGAATGATTGTAATTAAGTAGATGATGACTTAATAAACGTGTAAGATAAATTCTTCTTGGCTGGAGAGCAATAATGGTTGGCAGCTTTTGCTTTCTTAAATTAAAACAAGAAGTTGCTTCGACATTACATTTCCAAACAGGCAAAAACTTGCATTGCCATTTGCAGTGGTAAAACAAAACGACGACAATAGTGTTGTTCAAGTGGGTTGTGCTGGAAATTGTTTGACTTCAAAACTCTCATTTATTTGTGCAAAAGGCTTCTGCTGTCTTTTCAGTGCACGAGGGAGTAACGTGGCTATCTATGCATGAGTATTTACTGTACTAACTCAGAATATTTGCTTTTACTGTGATGTATACTTAGGTGTATTTGGATTAATTGAGTGAATGCTTCCTCTCTAATTCTCCCTTTTGTTAACTGCTAGTGCTGCTGCATTTGCATGCATGCCAATTGGTTCTCTTTAAAAGAAGCAATAATGTGGTTTAAAAAAGCTACGCAATTATTTTAAGCATTTTCTTTTCTACAGTTTTTCTGCAGCTGTAGTTAATTTATGTGTGATTAGCCTGACCTTTCACCCGTTAAGGAAGTAGTTTAGCAAAAGGGATCAACGTGGTCACCACATATGTGTGTACGTTGATGTATGCATGTAATCATCTTTTTACTGGTTTATGTTCAGCACGGAGAAGTTCTGATTACAAATATTTGTGCTGAACGTGAACATGGAAATTATGCCTTCTTCCCCTTCCAAAGGGCTTTGCAGCATTGCAAGAAAAGTCCTACTTTGTTTTTCATAAATCTTACTGGACTGAATTGAAACACACTGAACAGTGCTTGCCTTTCCTTCCGAGATCCTGCCTGCATCTATTTACTGCATCTATTTACTGCTCAGGTATTCAGGAATCTGAAACATTGCTTGTGTTTATTAAGGGGGTACAAACTTGTGTGAATTTTACACAGGTCCAAAATAAGATGCAGCTCTGCAATGCAGACACCTAGGGAGAACGACAGCTGAGAGAGAAAATGACCTCTGGGTATCTATCACCAGGCAGAGGGCCTGAGCTTGCTATTTCTCTCTCAAGCATAGGTCCCTGCTATTTTGCCTCTTAGCCCTTGTGCAGAGGAAGCTCTTGGGGATTTGTGTGCTACATGAAAAGGATTCATTAATTGTATTGTTGCCTTCTGCTCCTGTTTGAGCCTCCAGTGTTTTGAGAATAGGTCGCCTTGGGATGTGCCTCTGGGTCTCTGCTGAACGTTATACATGCTTGTGTTTGAAAGCCTGGGGCATTTATCCTAGTCCTGCTCCAAAGAGGCTGCCCAGGGGGTGCTGCAGGTTGGGATCCAGAGCTGAGCTCCTGTTGTGCATGGATCGTAAGAAACAGTGCTAAGGCAGCAAGTCAGATTTAATTTGGAGCTGCTTTTCAAATGATTACCAGTGGTTGTCTGGGTAATAATCACAGTCCAGGTGGATTCTTAAAATCTCTCCCTTTCCTTTGTTTCTTTAAAGTGGGTATTTTTCTCATTCTGGTTTCATTGGTTGGGAAGTTTCATTCCTTAGGAACCTTGGGCAGTGTGTTTTCCTGCTCGGCTAGCAGGAATAATAGTGATGTAATACTGTAGGCGTACGGCTCCTATGGTCATTTGTTGCTACTAACGAGTAAAACTAAGTTACCTGGATGTCCTTTACTCCTCCAGTGGCCCTTCTCAGTTAAATGCTTCAAATCTGGAAGTGTTCCATACCTTGAGATATGCCCTGTGGCAGCGATGCCTTCCAGATGGAAGAGTAGCCGGTCTGAACTTCCACCAGAATGGCTTCTTGTTACTAACTCCCATCTTTTAATTTTGCAATGACCATTTCGTTTGGGAAGCAGCTTTCCTCGTCTGCACGCTGCCAGTCTCGAGACGAGCCCTGTACCTGTGCTGTGGTGTGCGTGCTGGTGTGTGCTGTCACCGCGGGAGGATGATGCGTTGCGTGAATCTTGCCTAAAGCACCGGAGCAAAGTTCGCCTTTGCAATCCAGTTAAATTAAAGCAGAGCTTGGCATGCTCAGCAACAGTTCAGAATCTGATCTTGTGTTGTCACAAATTTTCTGTCATTTGCTTAATGATAGCTTGAATATGCTATCAGCTTTCCCTTCCTTACTGTAGGGAAATTTGTGTTGCTCCTATTACACCGGGAGCTCTGGAGTTGAAAGCTGCTAGCAGTAGAGCTGTTATGCTCCTAATTTGCTCACAAAATAGTCTAATTTCAGCATCTGTCAAAGAAACGAGTCCGATCAACAGCAGAGTTCATTTGATTGCTTTGAAAGAAATTAAGTGCTGCCTTATGACACATAAGGCATAAATTAAATCATAACTAGATCAAGATTACCAACTAGAAGTGATGACAGGTGTTGTGAATAAGATGACACGGGGCTACTGCCCTGTGTAACAGCTGTCAGTCATTGGCCACTGCTGAGGTTCTGCGGTGAACGGTTCCTAGAAATGCGTAGGAACTGTTATTAACAGTCACATCATCAAAAAATAATGTATGGTACAAACATTTGCTTCTTAAAGAGCTGCAGACACATCTCGTACAGCAGCGTTAGTCACAGCCAGGGGTGTAATACTGCAGGTATATTCAGTAGAGTGGTTAGGACAATTTCTAATGAGGATACTGGACTGGGACCGGGAAGGGCATGGCTTGCTCTCTAGCAGAGCCCTCACGGTGACCCTGGGTGAAGCACGTCACCTCTGAACACGTGAGCATGGTGTGCAGCATGCCATCTGCTGCCCGTCCGGCCCGCGTGGCTGCTGGCTGCCAGGTGAGCCCCTGGATCCTCTGTGGAGATGCACACCCAACTTTCAGTCATGAAACGACATGAGAACACAGCAACTGATAGCAGCAGGGAGGAAGGCACAGCCCTCATCCCAGAGAATTGCACGCAATAACGAGAGTGACTGCAGCTGAGATTGCAGTGGTGCTGCACATGTGGCCAGATCTTACCCATCTACTGTTAGTTAATAGATGCAGACTGAGCACAAATATGTAGATGAAATTATATCGTCTCTGTTGACGTGTTTGACACTTGTATTTCCCCAACTAGATTCTGTGGTCTCTGCTGCATTTTGGGCTGCATTAAAGGAGAGCTCTCCCCTACAGCTCTTCACAGAGATGTTTGTGGACAGAGAAACGGATGGGTGGGAAATGTCTGCTAGACAGGCCCTGCACATCAGCATCCTTCTTCAGAGAAATGCATCATTATGTCTGAACTGTGCTGTTTATGAAGTATCATTAGCATTATTCAGTTACTGACTTCAGATGTCTTCTTCTCTGGTCGGAGCAATCATTATAGGTTTATCCAAGAGGAGCTGTGACAGATGTCATGGTTTGTTACTGTCACTGTATGCCAGATTTAGCCTCCAGTTATGTACTGCTTGAGTACTTTCTCTAAAAGCATCTTGTGAGTACCCTGCAGTAGAAACAAGTGACAAGGACTTCAGATATATTTGTGACATTGAATGGACGCATTTTTAGGATGAGATTATGATGTGGTAAGCAGGCAAACAAAGAAGCAGGAGATCCTTTGCACAAAGCCAGCTCCCTGCCTTTTCTTAACTCTGTCCTTTCATTTAGATGACATACTAATAGTAGTCAAGTGAACTAAATGGTCCTGCAAATCAGGGGCTATGATATTTTTGTTCTCCTGTTGCAAAACTATTACACTCATTTATTATGATCTGCATTTTTCTCAGAGCTCTAACTGCTGTACCAAGTGTTGTGGAAGATTTTTAAGGAGATGAAAAAGAAAGGAGTAAATAAGCGTGGTTTCTTGTCACACAGAGATGTGAGTCCAAGCTCAGTTAGTGATCGGGCTTGGTCTTCAGCTACAAAATGCACAACAGTCCCTGCTGATTTGAGCAGCATGTAAGCAGAGGCAGTGAGTTACAGCTCTGTGTCTGGCTAAGTGTGAGGACAGGATCCAGCACCATCATGTGTGCTTGAATCGAACAGACTTTGTGCGTCAAGACGTACCTTGGTTCTGGAACAAGTGAGAGCCTTCTGGATCAGGGGCCTTCTCCCTTCCCTGTGCGTGCTAGGGATGCTCTGTGTTGAGTTCTGGCTTTGTAGTCTGGGTGAGGAACTGCATTTTGAACTGACGTGGTACTGCATGTTACATATGTACGCGGGGAGTTACAAGCTGGCAGCAGTCACTGAGTGCTGTGTTCCAGGTCAGCTTTCAAATGCTCGTGAAGAGGACATGTAAATACCATATGTTAAGTTTGACTGATGAAAACAAATACACAAAACCCTGGAGAACTCACTGGTGTCATCATAACCCTCAGAAATTCTTTCCTGCCTGCTAGAGAGAAGTGAGAAAATGAGTGGCAGAGCACGGGTTACCAATTACAGCTGATGCTTCAGTATTCAATTGATGCTGCAAAAGTTGAGAGTAAGGATGCAACAACGTCCTCTCTAAAAATCTGTAAGAAAGATTGTTGTGAAGGCTTCACCAAAAGTAGTGCTTCTATCTCTGAGGAGGAATTGGCCACGAGACATTATCCATCTCACCAAATATCAATAGGATACTTCCAGAATAATTGCATTCTTCTGCAAAGGCCGCTTGTCCCATTGATGCTTTCTAAGGGACACTGCTGCCATTTGCTCCTTAATTAGGAGATTAGGAGAATTCTTTGACTGAAAATTAAGAATCACTATGGCTTATTTTTATCACTAAAGATCACTCCAGCAACTTCCTCCAGGAAATTGCAAAGGGAAGTCATTATGTGAGGGGGGCTGGGGAGGCAAAAGCCAGCTAGGTTGTGCATATGAACCCCAGATGAAATGCATCCTCTGTCTGTGAGGGGGGCAAAAGTGGTGTTTACTAGGTCATTTACCATGTTCTTGTTTTTAAAGTTTCCTTTTCCACGATTGCTTGTTGACCTTAATTGTTTCCATGCCCATGAGATAAGTCTTTGTACTTCCTATGGAGCCTTAACAGAGAGGTCTGGGGATTGCTTTTGCTAATTGCCCTGTATTCCTTCATTTCCCTTGAGTATCTGTGGCAAGCTTATTCCCACATATGCTACCAAAATCCATTTTAATAGAAGGGGCAGCAATGCACAGCTGACAACATATGTTTAGCTGCATTCAGTACTCGCTGAAGCATACCTATCATGTTACATAAAAGGAGAAGGTCAGTACAAAACAAACAGCTTTTTACAAGCTACGGCTTAAGGATCCTGTCCTAAAGAACGCTTACGTTTCAGAGGGAGGCAAATAAGCTTGTCCTTGAGCTCTGTTCTGTGTCGAGGCTTTTTTTCTTTTTACTTTTGCATAGATTAGAAATGCTGCGAGTCTCCCACGACAACCTGTGTTAAAACATAATCTTCTGGCAGAAATAAAGCTGTCCTGGGTGTGATGCTCAGCTCCCCCAAGCCACCCCAGCAGGATGGAGCTGCCTGCCCCCACCCCATGCACCTGCTGCTGCCAGACAGAGGGTGCCATGGTGCTGGGGCATGGGATGAGGTTTTGGCTCTGCACGGGGCCAAGTGAAGAACAGCAGAATGGATGAGGAAAACTTGGGCTGATGTCAGCGGAAGTATTTATTTTCTTTTAATATTTTTTTTCCCCATAGACTGACCTGGAACAAGGTAACAGGTGACCCAGAGGAGATTTCTTGACAAAAATCCCTTTACCTTTAATGTGAGTGGTGTACACCAGCCCCTTCTGTGCCCTTGCTTACCTTTGGCACAGGACAAGGACTGTTCACTGGGGCCTGGAGGACAGACTTCAAAGCTTGCTCCATGCCTGGGCTGATAGCTTCTCGTGTCTGCAGATGGGCACAGCCTTGGGCTGAGGAATCCATATCTCTTCTGGGTGTGCTGGGGCTCATGCACCCACGGCAAGTTGGGGGCAGAGGGCTGCAGCCCACAAATCCACTGAGACAGGAAGATGTTGCTTCCCAAGCTCAGTCCTCATGTGATGTAGCTTGGAGCAGCTGCACAGCAGTATCTGTAAGGGCATCCTCGTATTCTGCCTTTCCGCATTTTTTGGAGCCTTTGCAAAATGCACCTCCCCTGGGAAGCACTGCTGATTCAGCAGATTCCTGCAGACAAGGACTGTTTGTGGCACTGATTCATTCATTTCTGTTATTTATACCACTGTGTTAGGTGCTGTGTGAAGCAAGAGCAAAGCACTGCTCGTGCCCCAGGGGCATCTGGAGTCAAGAAGAAGGCAGAATGTGGGAGCATGTCACTCATGAGAGGGCTGAAGGAGCAGCACTGGCAGTCAGATGGGTGAAAAAGAACTGTGCTTCATATCAGAACAAAATCTTAGCTCCTCCACTGGATTTATATATGCAAACCTCGTTTACGTGAAGATGGACTGCTCCAGGGATCTGCACGGAGCTGCAGCCTTCCAGCCCACTGTGTGCACCTCAGTGTGCTGCAGCAGGAGGGCTGTGGGCAGGGACTGCTGCCCCTCACTACTGCAGGGATGTGTGTTAGTTACAGACAGACAGATATCTGCAGCCAGCGGGACCTGATGTGTCTCAGGGACTGCTGTCTGTTTGTAGCTGGGGACCAAGGTCCCATACTTAAGCAGTTATTTTAGGCTGCATAAACACATCTGACAATGCTGAGAGCAGATCCACCTGCTCCAAAAAGCATTCAATGCCCAAATGGACACAATTAATTGTTGCAAAGTATATTAAGTGAAACCCCAGCTCCGAGGGGGAATTTTCAGTACATTCAGCCAAGCCCAGGGCTTGGACCACAACCCCAACTTTTTCCAAGCCCAAGGATACCCTGAGCCTCTGTGGAGAGTGTGACGTGATTGCAGCCCTTGGATATTGCACACAGCTCCTGCAGCCCTGCTGGCTTGTCTACCTTGAGTTTGCTGATTCGATGGCACAGGTCACATCTTTGCAGCCAGGCTTTCAGAGCTGGTGGAGGAGCCTGCATGCTCCCACTGCAGCGGAGGCAGTGGGGTCCCCTCGTGGAGCTGTGGCTGTTGGTGATGGGGAAGCAGCACTGGCTTCTCAGCAGGTGCAGAAGTCCTGCAATAGGAGTGTATGCAGCCTCGTAGCAAAATAGACATCAGTTAATCTCTCATGCCTAGATGATTTTACCGTGACGTTCTGCCAAGCAGCCTGAGGCAGTGAAAAATAAACTGCTAGCATTATAGTATCATTTTGTTTCTGATTCTCCAAAGAAGCCAATATTTGTTTGCTTTTCTCTGAAGTGTATCATGTCACCATGTAGGCTCTCTTCCCTTCTTTTCAGGGGTAGGAAAACAGCCTGGCAATGACTGCACAGCCTGGGTTCTGTCTTGCTTGGTGCTGGACAGATGGGTTTGCTTCCTCTCCCTCTCCCTCTCCCTCTCCCTCTCCCTCTCCTCATTTCTTCTTTCTTTTTGCTTTATCCTTGGGATAGAACTGATTTTGGAAGCAGCTGTAGGGTGGC
This sequence comes from Odontophorus gujanensis, assembly GCA_013399175.1. NCBI lineage: Eukaryota > Metazoa > Chordata > Aves > Galliformes > Odontophoridae > Odontophorus > Odontophorus gujanensis. The sequence continues at coordinate 319,485 of VXAB01008908.1, read as the reverse complement.
TCTCATCACAGATGTGACTTGAAATGCATTTCCAGAAATCAGACTTTTTCTTAGCATGCAGCACGAGATGTGAACAACCCATGCAAAAGACCCCACTTTCTCATTTTCTCTCTTTAGTGGTATCTTTGCAGTTGATGCCAGCTGATAAACATCATTCCTACACTACTTGAGTGACTGTTGCAGAGATCATAAAAGCTCTCAACAAGTCAACTTTATAAACAAGGCACTGAACTGATTGTCTCACCTAGAGATGGCTCTTTCCTATTGTTCAGGAGGTGAAAAGGGAACTCGCTTTTCTTTGAAAACTTTCATAAACACATTCGCGATGAGAATCAGCAAATTACCCTGACTTGGCATCCTGGAAGCCAGCATTCCTGCTGGGCATTTCACTGGAATTTTTGCTATTGCATTTTGCTATTGCAGATGACAGAAAAATGTGAAGGAAGTAATGATATTGCTGTATTTTTGCCCTGTTTAACAGCAAGTGCTGAATTTTCATATGATGTTAAAATGTGTGGCACTTCAGCTGTGCTCAGAATTTGTGGAAAAGCTGCAAGGAATCAGGGAATGGTGTCCACGTGCTTCCATTAGAGGTGAGCAAGGGAAGATCTGGAGTTGCTGTGTTAACCTGCGATACACAGCCTTAACTTTTTTTTACTATCAAAACCTCAAAGAAAAGTAGTCTGCACTGAATCTGACAGCATAGAAAAGGACATCAGTCATGAATGTCAAAGGTACAGTGATGAGGAGAGAAAAGATGTAATTAAAAACAACAACAACAACAAAACACCTTGAACATTGTCCAGCTGTGTTTCAGCACAACTTTTTTCTCTATTTCCTACATCAGTGTTTGCCTGGAGGGAGGGAAGGAAGGTGATGACAGGGCACTGTTACAACAGGAGAAAGACGGCCGAGGGTGGCATTTAAAAATAGAAGGAGTAGGGAATGGTATTGTGAATAGCAGTGGCAGTTTGTAGGGTTTGTACCTCCGCAGTTCGGAGGTTGCGAGGACTTTCTGTTGTTTGTAGGATTTTTTATTAACATTAGAAAAACGTCCATCTCAGAAGCGATATTCACTGTTTTCTTACAGACCTTCATCTTTGTGAATCCCTGTGTAAAAGCTTGGTATCTGAGGAGAAATTAGTGTGTCTGTATGGCACATGGCAGATATGGAACAGTGAGAATTGAGATGCACTATGTACTAAAGTATCTCCTCAAACTGTTTGCTAAACCCAAAGAGACAGAATGAACATGCATTACAAGTCACTGAGTGGGCTGCTCTCTCTGGAAGAGAGAATTTCTGTTTAAGATAGATTGAATCTTTACAGAGCACTTCTTTTTTTCTGTAGACTTTGGTTTTTTTGGTTGAAGCTATTTGCATCTCTCATCCTTTTTTGCTTTCCGCATTTGCACAGTGAGAATCAGTGTCCAAACCTTTGAAGTATTTTAGGAAGAAATACATTTAAAAATGGCACTGAAATCAGGGGATTGATTTCATCAGGAGTTTACACCAGGGGAGGATCTGGCTCCTCTGTGTTGGCAGATAACGCAGAGCTAAACAATCCCCGTGTGCTGAACTGTGAGTCATTGCCTCACGTTTGGAAACGCGGATTTCTTGGCCTCACTGGAAACGTTGGGTTAGCAGCACTTAGCCTGTTTGGCTCTGACAGTTGTCTTTCATTTTCTTTTTTGGAACACAAAATAGATGGCAAGGAAGAGCTGTCAGGATTCTCCAAATCCTTCTTTCCTTCAAGGACATCTCCAGCATCTTTCTGCAGTAGTCTGACTTTCCCTGGGCTTCTTTCGCTTTTCCTGGCTGAAGGAGGACATGCTGTCTGCTTTCTGCAGTAGAATAAGTCCCTGAACAGCTCCTGAGGGGGGAAAAGTAGGGAGAAAAAAACAAACAACAACAAAAAAAAAAAAAAAAAAAAAAGAGAAAAACAAATTTTCGGCAGAAAA